>CAJPDP011173488.1:0-10575 GCA_905336975.1 Bombina variegata variegata
AGAGAGAGAAGGAGAAGGAGAGAGAGAGAGAGAGAGCGAAAGAGAAGAGATAGGAGTCATATTGAATGGCAAAATAAGTACATTAAAGACAGTTTACATTTCCAATACAAACATTTAAATACATTCTTTTCCTATCAACTTCCCAGTTTTAACTGAATAATGATGTGTTACATGATAAATGTGTAGTGCGTGTACTGTGTATACACACACAGTTTGCTGTAAAATATTTTTCGCACACGTATATTAATTAAATCAACAGCTTGCATTGAAGTATATAGATTTGTAGCAAAACTGGAAAGTTGGACACATTTTTGGTGGTGAAATCTGAAATGTATTTTATTTAAGAGGTGCTGGCATAAAAATCTAGAGTTTTGGACATCAAAGGGAACTTTTGCTGCCGTCTTTCATTATTTTAGATAAACCTTGATGCATGTAAAATATAACAAAGCACAGATTTAACACAAAAAATACTTTTAATGAGAAAAGTTAATAAATGAGAAAAAAACTAATGTAGTTGGTATGTTTTTGCTTTGTTCTCTTTGTATACTTTTTTTAAAAAGTAAACCTAGGTAGTTCCAGGAGAAGCAATGCACTACTGGGAGCTAGCTGGTGATTAGTGGCTGCACATATATGCCTCTTGTCATTGTCTCACTTTATGTATTCAGGTAGTTCCCAGTCATGCATTGCTGCTCCTTCAACAAAGGCTACCAAGAGAACGAAAAATTTAACAACAGAAGTGAATTGAAAAGTTATTTAAAATTCTGAGTTGTGCAAATAACGCTGCTGATTGGATCAGAGGCGGTTTCTGCTCAGGACCTGCAGTACACCGCGGGTCCCAAGCAGCACTTCTATTTTATGCTTAGCCCCTTTTCAGGGGTTCAACACACAGTAGACCAGGGTCGATAGTTGTAAAATTGCATGTTCTAATGGATTAGAGCACATAATTTTTCAACTAATATTTATTTCATTCCCCCATATAGTCAGTTTAATTAGCTGGTGCTTCATTATGTTTAAGTTGTAAAACTGCATTAAAAATGTTACATGATATTGTAGCAAGGAAATTACAAATTGCTTATTAAGCATATTGTGGTCTGAGAGTTGTAAACTTAAAGGGACGGTAAACACAACTTTACTAAATGTTTCAATGCAGAACTTCTGAAACAATTGTTAATGGGTATTTTGCACTCCCGTGTGCTGGTTTATATGTCATGCCTTCAGCCTCCTGTTTTTTTACTTTATAGCAGCTAGTTAAATAACACACTGCCCAGCTCACAGACTGCAGCCAGAGTGCACTCCACCTGCTCTGCCAGTACAATCCTCCCATTTTATAGTAAAAAAAATAACATCTGATGGCATAACAGATAAACAAGTTCACAAGGGGGGCAACAATCCCCTTTACAGATGTGTTTGGAAGGTCTGCATGGAAGCATTTGCTAGTAAGTAATAAAATGCTTTAAAAATATTGCGGACAAAAATAATTCTCACTGATCCTTCAAATATTATTATAGTCAACAAAACCATTCAGTTACATAACTATATGAGTAAACAAAATAAGATTAAATATAAATAGAAAAGCAAATATTAACAGCAAAGCCAAGAGCAAATGCAACTGACTAGATAAATCAGGAAAGTATTGAGTGCAAAAAAGACATATAGGGATTATAAACTATGCCGGCCTCATTATCAATGTAACTGTAACAGTATATAAATGATCACAAAAAAATCTCATCAAAATTGTGAAGTGAGTTTATTAAAGGGACATTGTACATTAGACTCTTCTTTGCATAAATGTTTTGTAGATAATCCATCTATATAGCCCATCTGGGAGTGTTTTTGTAACAATGTATAGCTTTGCTTATTTTATTTTTTTATTAACATTGTGCTTATTTTTAAGACTCTAACAAAGCCCCAAAGTATCAGATGTAGACCCAGGTCTATAGACTCCTGCTGCTTGTGTAATGGGTCTTGTCATATGCAGGGGAGGGTCTGCTCTTCCTGCTTTCTCAGCCCCTTACACTGGGTGTCCCAGCCTAACCTCATCAACAAACTGGGAGCGTCTAAGTAAGTTTTTATGTTTACATTTTTTTTTTATTGAGTTTTGCATATTCATAGGTTCAGTATAAGAAGGCAACATTAGAACAGTGTGAACAATAAAAATGAAAAATAAAAAAATAAAAAAGATAAACAATAACAATTGTCATGTCTTTTGTCATCATTCCATTCTTTCGAAAATCCATCATATTTACTTTCATGTGCATCACTAAGTGCCTGAAGAGTTATCAGGAATACTATCTTCTAGAATCTAAACAACATTAAGACTGAGACTATGTAGCTCTGTGGTACTACGTTTTATGGCCATTTAGCATCCAGTAAAACCATATTTTGCTGAACATCTCCCTTGTATCTAAGATCCAGGATGCTGATTCATAAAGTGTATATGTGGTGTTGTGGTTCTGGTGATCGTACAGAGTATCCTAACGAGTGTGTTTATAGCGGTATCAAACTTCTCTATGTGTTCATGTAACAGAGCCTGCGTTATCGTGAGCTGGAAATTTTCCTCTAGCAGTATGCTAATAAGATGTGATAAAGATTGCCAAATTCTTCTAACCCCTCTGCACTTCCACCACATGTGCTTGTAAGACCCCTCTCTACCACATCCTCTGTAACACAACTTGCTACTCGTCTTTGAGATGTAGGATGTCCTCATGGGTGTAAGATACCAATGGAATGCTGTTTTTATCGCATTTTCCCTTAAATCTGCACTTAGAAGGCCTCTGCATAAGGAGCTAAATATATTGTTCCACTCCTCAGTATCAAGGCTCCTCTCCATGTCTTCTTCCCACTTGAGTATGACACTATTCTTGAAGTTGTCTGTCTGGTGAGTCATATATTCTCTCTATTGTAGTTTTAGGTTGTTGAAGCTTTCCTTTTATGTGTTTTTTAATGGATGTCGATGGTTGGAGATCTAGATACCAGTGTAGTTTGTAGGGGTGAATAATATCTTGTAGTTGTGAGTATGTGATTATTTTGTGGTTGGTCACTAAGTCTGCCACCCTATACTGTATAGGCCTTTATTTGCCCATTTGCCTATTATGCTATGAACCTCTTCTGTGAGTAACAATCTAATTGGAGTCTGCAACGAGTATGGTGGCAACAAACCCTCATCTTTCCGTATAAAAAGTAAATCCTGTTGTCTCGCTTCTGTGATAGGAGAGGTATGAGTGTTTTTTTCTATGTGTTCCCTTATTCCATAGTAAATCATCCCGATTCTTTATATTTTCTAAACTTGATTCTAGAGTGGTCCATAATATTTCTTTGGATTGTCTACCTAGAAGGGTTGTTTGGGAGACTCTGGAAGCCCTGTAATAGTCCACTTAGTTCAGTATGCCCACCCCTTCTAGTTGTCTGTGACGTGTGAGTATTTTAGATGAGATTCTAAGGGATTTTTCACCCCTGATGGAGGTTAATAGCTCTGATTGCAGTGAAGTTAATTCTAGTGTTTGTATTTTGAATGGTAATGTCCTGAATAGATAGAAGAGGCGTGGAAAGACGATCATTTTGAATGCTGAGAGTCTTCCGTACCATGAAAATTGATGTCTTTTCCATTTTGATAAATCTTGTCTAATAGTTTTTATCAATGGAGTATAATTATATTTATGTAGGTGATCTAACCGGGATGTCAAGTTGACACCTAAATATTTTAAGGAATGTTTTGCCCAACGGAGGTTGAAGTTTAATTCAATGTGTTTTTTCGTGATTTGTGGTAAGGCCACTGGCAGAGCCTCGCATTTATCCAAGTTAATCTTATACCCTGAAATTGGGAAAATATGTCTAGTATAGAGTACAGATTTGGTAATGAAATAAGCGGCTTGGTAACTGTCAACAGGATATCGTCTGCAAAAAGGGTTAGTTTGTATTCAGTGTCTTTCATTTTAAGTCCTGTGATATCTGGGGAGAGTCTTATTTTGGCTGCTAGAGGTTCAATACATAAGGCAAATAGCAGGGGCGATAATGGACTCCCCTGTCTGGTGCCGTTGAGGATTGGAAATGTTCTAGATTTGTACCCAGAGGATATTACTTGTGCCGTCGGAGTAGAATATATTGCTTGGATAGCTATATAGAATGGCCTAGTAAGTCCTAAGTGTTGGAGTAGAGTCATCATGTATTGCCAGTCTATTCTGTCAAACGCCTTCTCTGCATCCAATGCTAGGAGCAGAGAAGACGTTCCTGTTCTGTGCAAGTGATCAATTATGTTCAGCATCTGTCAGATATTATCAGGGGCCTCCCTATCTTTAACAAAACCCACCTGGTCGGGGTGAGTGAGAGATGTTAAGATCGCTTTAAGTCTGTTAGCTAGGATTTTGGTGAAGATTTTCACGTCTTGGTTAATGAGGGAGATAGGGCTGGAGCAGAGTTTAGTATTTTTCCCCTGTTTAGGAATAATCGCTATATTGGCTTGGAGCAACTCTGATGGTATATCATTGTCTGTTAAAATGTGGTTACAGAATTTGGTAATATGGGGCACTAAGGCCACCCTGAAAAGCTTATAATAATCTCCAGGGAAGCCATCTGGTCCTGCTGCCTTACCCAATTTTAACTCCTTGATTACCTGTGATACCTCAAGATCGGAAACGGGGGCACCTAGATGGTCAAGGTCTGTTTTGGTAAATTTAGGTAGTTGGGCTTCCTTGAGAAATGTCTCTGTCAGTTTGTCTCTTTTCGGTGATTGAGACACCTTGTTCCCATCATATAACTTGCTATAGAACAGAGCAATTTGTCAACTATCTCTTGGGGATGTGTGGTAAGTTCTCCTTTACTATTTTGAATGGATGAGATAGTTAATGCTTTATTCTGCTCCCAAATCTTGTGGGCCAAGAACCTATCGGGCTTATTAGCATATATGTAATACTGGACTTACAGGCATCAGTATTCTGCATTTTTGCCAGTGTGGCTCTCTTTTATTGTAGTGTATTTAACAATGATTGTTTTAGTGTCATTCTGTGTTGTCTCTCTAGGTTCACAATCTAGGAGTTGGGCTACTTGTGATTTCTTTTGTCTAAGGTAAGTTGATTTGCTCTGTATGAGTACCGCTATTATGACTGCCTTGTGTGCTGCCCATGTGTTTAATGGATTGCTAGTCGTGTCTATATTTATCTGCCAATATTCCTGCAAGTGTTTTAGTGTACTGTCATAGGACAAGGGGTGTCTGAAAAAGCTGGGGTCACATGTCCAGGATTTTTCTCTTTTTTCATCTTGTGTCTTCTCTAGATGAAGAGAGATCATATCCTGAATTGCCTTGACCGTATGGTTGTGTCTTTGTTGCTTAGTAGTCAGTGTCTTCTGTGGGGTGGGTTTTGCCAGTGACATATTAATATTGAAGTCGCCTGCCAATATAAGTTTATGTTGCGACCAGTCGGTAAGCAGATAAGAAATTTGCCTAAAAAACTGTTAATGTTTCTCATTAGGGGCATATATATTGCAAAGCGTAACATCTACCTTGTCTATTTGTCCCGTTACTATTATATATCTACCTTCTTCATCTGCTGTTGTAGTGTTATGGGTAAATTGTAAAGAGGAGTGGATAAGGATAGATAAGGATAGATACCCCCCGTTTTTTTTGTGGAGGTAGTTGCATGATAATGTTGGATGAAATATCGGGACCAATATTTAGGGATATGGTTGTTGGGGAAATGAGTTTCTTGCAGAAAGAGAATGTTAGCTTTCAGTTCCGTATATTTTGTGATAGCAACTTTTCTCTTAACATCGGAATTTAGGCCTCTAACATTGTATGAAATGATCCGAAGTTTCGGTGTCATTGTATATTAGTTGTGTTTAAAGTATAGAAATCATCCCCAACCCCGCTTACAACACACCCACACAGGTGGAACAAGAAAACTAGACAGTACTGACGGCTCCCCTTCTTATCTCTGTGACTCAATGATGCGTGTATACAAAGAGAACAGAAATCATAATCTAAATATGCATATGACAATGTTATAACACAATAACAATGAAAGGAAACAACATTAAAAATAAACAGTAATAAACAGGAATTAAACCTAGAAATAATGTTTTCTGCTCTACCATGTGTGAAAGCATCTTAAATAAGTGTGCAGTAATGTTGCATCTGTACAAATCTGGTCTTATAACTAAGGTTGGTTGTAAATGGTATTTATGTATCTTTTAAAATTTTATAGCTTTCTTTTAGCATAGGTTGCTTTACAGAGGGCCTCAACCAACATATACTATTTTATCATAATATGCATTTACTCTATTTAATTCAAACAACTTTTAACTCTAACAATGGGACTTGAGGGTCAGCAGTTCCTGTGCCTTCACAGTGTCCAGGGCAGCAAATGTCAACCAGTGTAAGCAAACAGAAATATCAGCTCAGTCACCATTCCCTCTAGTTAGCAAATTGGGCGGCCCAGTAAAAATAGTTCTGTGGTCACAGAAAACATCAAGGATATGCATGGATAATACTTATCTACTGTATGATCCCGACACAAAGTGATCCTCCCTTCTTTAAGACTTGGGATATGATCCAGGTATGTGTCCCTTTTCAGAGAGAAAAAGAAAGAAAGTTTTGCGCCTAATTCCTGTAGGCTTGGCTTTTCCCCTCATGGCTCATGTCTTTTGTTCCTTCTTTGGAACTCTGGTCCATGCTTTTTGGAGCGCCTTTCTCCGATGTAGTGGGGCATCCGAGTCTTGCAAGAGGGCTGGTGGATCTATCTGTAATCTTTGGCATAAATCTGGAATCTCCTGAGGATCCTTGAGAGACAGAGTTTTATTTTCAAACAGAATATTAAGTGAGAAGGGAAAACCCCATCTGTAGAGAATTTGTTTCTTTCTCAGAAGCAATGTGAGAGGTCGTAGCGCGCTTCTCCTCTGTAGCGTCCTCAGGCAGAGGTCCTGATGGAACAGAATGATGTTTCCCTGAAACTTAAACGTCGGGTTTTTCCGTGATGCTGCTAGTATCTCCTCTCTCTCTTGATATCTCAGCATTTTAATTATTATGTCCCTTGGGGGAATCATTTCCTTTGGGTTTAGGCCTGAGGGCCCGGTGTGCCCTTTGAATTTGAAATTTCTCTTCTTCAGGTCTCCCCGTGATGCTGTGAAAGAGACGCAGTAGATATTCTGTTAGCTCTGGTGTATTTACTGTCTCTGGGACCCCCTTCAATCTTATATTGCACCGCCGACTGCAGTTTTCCAAGTCTTCCATTTTGTCATATATGTCTTCGATTTCCTGTTGTTGGGAAGATACTTGTTTTGAGAGCGCATTGACCCCCTCAACCACGATGTCACCATTTTCTTCTAGTGAATTCACCCTTGTGCCTAGATCCACAACATCCTGTTTGATGTCGGAGAGGCTGTTCATAACAGTATTCTGCATCGTTTCCATCCTAACAACTTTTCAAAGTTGGTGTTTATATCTTGTTTTGATACCAAGTTTGCTAAGTCAGACTTTATAAGTGCTGTTGATTCTATACCTTGCTCCTGAGACCCAGTGTCAGAGTCCCCTTCACCATCTTGTGTGTCTGTACGCCCCCCTGAGAGTTTTTCTCCTCTTGAGGATTTGAAGAAAAGATTTGCTGCTGACTGTTTACTCAGTGGCATATTTTTCAGATTTTTTTTGCCCGCCATTTTTTTGTGATCTCCCGCTCACTCCCTTAATACTTAAATTACGTGGTCAAAGTAGCACTTTGTTTGCATAACCAAAGCTGTCTCCCATACACCTCCGGTAACTATTTTTCAGTAGTAAGATGTCTGCTATTGTAGGTGTACTTAAATACAGCCGTATCTGATACTGTTATCTTCTTATATATATCTGCAGCTCCTTTCTAACTTATATGTTTACCCAAATCTTAGGATAGTTAGTGGATAAGCATTCTGTATCAAGAGGGTCCCCTTAATCTCACACAAATATGCTGCCTTTAATCATAGCAAATTTTGGAGCCATGTGCTATCAGATTCTGCTGAGTTTCATAAACTGTGGTTTACTGATGCATTATGTTTTACGTGCTGGAGAGTTTGTGTCACTTCTAGCCGTAGCTTAGGAGCTGCCATTATGGGGTAAATTGAAGTTGGTACTGCCCAGCAATGTCCGGTCTGTTTTGTGACCTAGTTTTACATTCTCATGTCCCTCATTTAGTTAGTGGGCTAGGAATAGGCTGTCCCCCGTTACCTCCTGTTTGAAGTGTTGCTAATTTTCAGTCTGCTGCGCACATGGCTTTGCAGGATGGCGACCAGGTTCAGTGTTGCAGCGTTACTTTCCCCAGAGTGAGCCAGAGGTCTTTTAATTACTTGCTGGGTTGTCTCATTCTAGCCAAAAAGTGAGCTCTCTTTCTGGCTTTATACCACCTTAGTACAAGTTACTGCACGGAGCTAGTCTTTCAGACGTCCATTCCCTGGCTCTGCTAGCCTAAGTCCTAAGTAAGTTTTTAAAAGGTTTTATACTGGATTTTTATGTATGTATTCTTCTATATAGTAGTGTCTATTACATGCAGTTATATGAAAATTGGTGTACACTGTCCCTTTAAGGTAGTGCCATAAGTGTAAAGTAAGTGTGTGAGGGTGGTTGGTTATATTTGTATTCCTCTATACTATATTGTCATTTAACACTTATCTATACTTGAGAGGTACCAAACGACCCTAAGGCCATTATAATTCAATAAAGCTCTTTGAAAGAAAGAAAGAAAAAAGTTACACAAACCTACAGCAAAAACGGTTATGCAAATGTTAAAATAGAGGAAAACTTAACCTTATTTAAAAAAAAAAAAAAAAAATGTAATCGTGTCACGGTTCGCCCTGCTTGTGCCTGTGTATCAAGCAGATGATATTTGGAGGCTTTTATTTGACTTACGTATAGTAAGTAAGATTTTATTGTTTGCGTGTAACCATATTGTAATAAACCACACTTGAATCTCTTTTTGTGCGCTTTGTTTTCTCCTTTTCTACGGTCTAATAAAAATTATTTAAAAAAAATATTGCACACAAAAGTTATAAGGGCTCAAAGATATGAGATCTTGGGTGTTAGAAAAATAAAAGCCACAAAGGGACTTTTACATTGAGATACATACATACTGTATACATTGCTAAAGATGTATTTGTATGTATATAGATATGTCTATATATGTGACCATATTTATATATGCATTTATGTGTATATATGTCTGTACACACACACACACATATATATATATATATATATACATATACATACACATACACACACATGTATACACATATAGACATATGAGTGCATTAGAGTCCTTTGCCATTAAGTACATAAAAATATGGAAAAAAAAAAGATTTATGCAATATTCATATTTAATAAGGATTTTAACTATGTATTTACTGTAAATATTTTACATTGGCTAATGCGAATATGCTATGTTGTTTCCACTTTTTTTCTCCATTGACTTCTATGGGGGAATAAATGCACATGATAATCTACGTTCGGATTTTTGCGCTAGTCGGGTTACCCCTTGCACAAAATAAGGTTGTTGTTGAACTTGTAAAACAAGCACAACCCAACTAGCACAAAAAGCTTAACTCTAGCGAAGTTTTAGCAAAAATGCAATATAGTGCGCCACATTATATATATTAATATATATCTAGCCCACAATTGGGTATTCAAAGCAAATATTAGCCTTAGAAAAATTGTCAGATGTATTTTTTATATCAGTTGTTTACTGAAAACATAAGTGTAAAGTTTTATTTTCTATAAAGTTATAGGTGCCCCTAATGTTGAAACCTAGGTTTCCCTTATTTAAACTCTTCTGCTAAGGACAACTAGGGACAGATGCAGTGTGTAAACATGGGTTATGTTGAATATACCAATGTTAAAAAGGGACAGTAAACACCTTATAATTATAAGACATTTCTGTTGTGTTGCTATAGAATAACAGTCAAGTGTTAACGTTTAAGACAAACTAACATCCTTTTTACCACAATTAATTTATCACTAGCCAAACTCCACCCACCATTTGCCTTATTTGGAGGAACCAATCTGGGCTATAGTCACAGTCACAAAGTTATTATAGATCAAATTGTTATGCAGCTATCTTAGGGAGCCAATTGGGGACATATATGTAGCAGAGTTAGCATTGAGAAGTCAGCAGGATGCATTTCAAGTTCTCAGCATTAGAAATTGCTCATTTTCCAGAGCTAAATTACATAAAATTGTGAAAAATAAATAATGATACTATACTACATTGTTTTAATATGTATAACAAAACATTTTATATAAAAATTTCAAGGGGTTTAAAGTCCCTTTAAGATTGCTATATGTCTCCAAATGCCCTCAGCAGAGGAGATAAGTGAAACATAGCTTTTACCATGGTTGTGCCCATTACTTTATAAAAAGTCAGTGATAATGAAAAAGTCCACCATTAAAAATAAATAATGAAAGTGCATTACAAAGTGTTTTAGTACCAAATGTGTGTTACATCCTTAATGTGCCCAATGTCCCTTTAAACAGTAGCTATAATACATATGAACGGACAGCATTTAAACATGCAGTTTCAGAATAACTCCTACAAGTCTACTGGTGGAGAGGGACACACCTCTAAA
>CAJPDP011174027.1:0-10101 GCA_905336975.1 Bombina variegata variegata
TAAGGGTAAAAACTTACATCCGGATCTTCTCGTAGCCCCATCGACCGCTTCCGCAGCCCAGTGGGAAACGAGGGGTGCTCACCAAAACGGAAGGTTACCTCCTTAACCTTTGAGGGGAAAAAGACTCTCCTTGTAGTCACGACAGCCTCCTGGATTCCCACGCTGTCTGTAGCGTTCTATACCTGTGACTGTTACGCCTCCAATGACCGAGTGGAGCTGTGCTGCAAAGGATTCTATGTGGACCCGAAGGTGCTCAGCTCAATAGGGAAAAGTTCCTTAGCGATAAGTTTGAATAGAGGTCAGCAAGCACTTTCTTCCTTTAAAAGTCCAAGTTTATTCAACATACGTTAAAAGGATATCTTGAAAATATCAAACAGCTTTAGGCAGCAAAATAGTCTGACATGTTTCGGCGGTAGCCTTAATTATGGACATAATTAAAACCAAATGTGCAATTAAAATTTATACCTTAAGCTTGTTACTCATTGGTTCACTGAAAAACACTTGAACAGTCAACAATGTTAACACCTACTAATGTATTTAACCCTTGATCTACCTTGTATTACATAGTAGCTTTGCTCATTTTTGCAATTACTTAAAGTAACAGACCTTAAAGCTATAATGTGTACTATTGTGGAACCGCAAAAAGTCCTCACTGTTGTATGTAATAATTCTGTCTACAATCAGCTTGAATAAATATGCATACATAAACAATAAATGTACCAGCATAAAAGGTATAGCAGTATACATTAAAAATATATAATGTATAATGAAAACATACAGTGGAAACATACACTCCAGGGTTTAACATGATTATATTGTATTACACTCTACTGGTGGGCACTATAACTTGTACTCTTGCGACTCCTAGACATTACACTCATCTTTACCATTATCACTTGTTCTAGTATATCACTTATACCAGTGAGCAGTAGGAAATGATGCTCTTCTGTTTACGGGTACTAATACTCTTACTAAACCATTTAAGTGTTCTCATTTATTTTTTAAATGCTTATTCTGCACTGATACCATTGAAAAAGGAAGTGGGGTATAACTATTCTAGAATACCCTAATTCCCCTCAGTGGAATAGTTCTCATATGAATTATCAAGTTTACTTAAATGATATGAAGCTAGCTAGTCTTTGTTATGGGTATAGATCGTAAAATAAAGTTTTTAACATAAGGTTTTTAACCTTGGGATAACTACTCTCCTATTGTTCACATACTAACAGCTCCAGGATATAAACACAAATTGTGTAAACTGTAAACATGTCATACTGGGATTATAATATTTCCTGACTGGCTAAAAGCCTATGCATAACTAGTCCTATAATATGTATTCAAATTCCCGAGACGCTGTCAAATGTATGTCTTATCATGTTGTATCATAGGGTTTTTCAGAACCTGATATTCACTTATTCCCAAAAGTTTATGATGTCATAGATGGAATTAAATCCATTGGGGATCCTGGTGGCCAGGGAGAAGATCCAAATGGCCTCCCTCTTGAACAGCAATTTGTTCAGAACTCCTCCTCTTTTTGATTTTTTTAACTTTTCTATTATTTTCCACTTGAAGGTCAAATTAGAACTGGCATGTTCCTGTATGAAGTGTTTGGCTAGTTCTGATCTAGCATTTGCTCTTTTTATATCTGAGAGGTGCTGGCGAATTCTCTCCCTGGCCTCCCTGGATGTGCATCCAATGTACTGTTTCTCTGAGCAAGTGCACCAGGCCATGTAAACTACAAATTTTGACCTGCAATTTACACAGCTCTCAATCTGATACTCTTTAGAGGTTAAATTTGATCTAAATTTTTCTCCTCTTTGTGTAAAACTACAGGGGATACACTGGCTATAGCCACACCTATACATCCCTTTCGATGTTAACCAAGAGCTAGTTTCATGGTTTAGTGATAAGTCACTGGGTGACAAGATATTGCCCAGGGTAACTCCTTTTCTGTAGGAAAATCTGCACCCCTTCTCCACTACCTCAGTCAGTCCTTCGTCTGCTGTTAACATAGGTAGATGTCTTTTGATTATCTTACAAACTTCGTTATAGTTGGAAGAGTATTGGGTGACAAAAGTCACTTGTTCCGTGTCTTGTCTTGTTATGACTGTCTTTGGTGTGTCTTTTAACAAAATTTGTCTGTCTGTCATGTCTATCTCTTTTGTCACTTTCTCAATCATCTGCTTATTATACCCTCTGTCATGCAGTCGATTTTTTAAATCCTCACTGTGTTTTTTGTATTCTTGATGATTAGAACAGTTTCTCTTCATTCTGACAAATTGTCCTTTAGCTATGGATTTTTGTACACTTACTGGGTGACTGCTTCTTCCATGCAAAAGGGTATTCCCTGAAATTGGTTTCCTATAGTTTGATGTTTCCACCTTCTTGGTTTCTATATTAGATATTAATTTCAGGTCAAGATAGCAGATTGAGACTTTGTTGGACTCAAATGTAAATTTCAAACCCCATATGTTCTGATTGAGGTAATTAACTAAATCAGCCACCTCTCTCATATTTCCTTTCCATATGAAAATCAAGTCATCTATTAATCTATAGTATGACTTGATTTTGTTGGCAAATTTGTTATTTCCTCCATATATGGCGCTACGTCCCCACCATGCCATAGTGAGATTAGCGAATGAGGGGGGCGAATTTGGCCCCCATCGCAGTGCCCCTTATCTGGAGGAAATAATTCCCATCAAACCTAAAATAGTTGTGTTTGAGAAGAAAACTAGTTACTTCTATTATTTAGTTAATGAAGTTAGATCTGTAGGTGGTATCTCTCTCCAGAAAAAACCTTATCGCTATCAAACCCATCTCATGTGGTATTGAAGAGTAAAGGGATACCACATTGACAGTTAACCAACTGTAGTGTGGTTCCCAGTTACAGTTTTCAATAATCTGCAAAAGATGTTTAGTATCCCTCAAATAGATATTGAGGTTGGAAACCAATGGTTGGAGCAAACTGTCCAACCATTCTGAGAGTGGTTCACATACAGTCCCAATACCTGAAACGATAAGGTGCCCTTTAACTTCCACAGTGTATTTATGGACCTTTGGAAGGATATGGAAAATGGGTATAATTGGTTCTTGTACAGCTAGGTAGTCATGAGTGTCTCGATCAATATGGCCTTCTTCTAGGCCATCATCTAGTAGTGACCTAATTTCTCTCAAGAAGACTGACGTGGGGTCACCTGGTAATGATCTATAGTCATCGCTGCAACCTAGCTGCCTTAAGATCTCATCCTTATAATCCTCCTTGCTCCACACCACAAGGCTCCCACCCTTGTCTGCCAACTAAATTACTAGTTGGTCATTCTTTTTTAGGGTGTCAATGGCCTTCCTCTCTTCTTTAGATAAATTAGAATGATAAGTAACTGGTTCCTTAGCCAGACTGATTAGGTCTGCGTCAACTCTTTTTTGGAAGGATAACACAATGTCCCCTCTTTATTGAACTGGGTAGAAAACTGACTTAGGTCTAAAGCCCCCATGTGAATTAATTTCCATTGCCTGTATTTGTCCCTCTCTCACAAGGCTAACCAGATTTCCAATATCCTGAAATTCAGAGAAATCCAGGTGTATATTGTCAGTAGTATTGTCTGACGGCCTTTGTGTGGTGTCCCTACAGCCTGAATTATTGGTTTGTTGGTGTCTGAAATGTTTCTTGAGTGTCATGTTCCGAATTAACCTGTTCACATCTACCAAAGTTTGAAATAGATTGAATTTGCTCTTAGGCACAAAACCTAATCCATAACTCAAAACTTTGAGTTCACTGTCACTTAGGGGATAGTCAGTCAGGTTGATCACATTATTATTAATAGCTGTGTTCCCTGTTGATATTTGACCTGCTTCTTGTTCTGTCTCAGGTAGTACTGTGAATGGTTCATTCTTCCTCCCCTTGCTCCTCTTCTTATTCCTCTTCCCTCCCCTCCTCTTCCTCCTCTTAGGGAGGGATTCACTTGGGAAGTATAAAAAAACTGATCAAGATCTTTAGCATCTCTATTCTCTAATGTAGTCGTGTCATTTCTGTGACAGCTGTATTGGGAGGTGGCCTACCATTGCCTGAGTGTACAAGGGTATCAGCTGTATTGCCTACAAACCTGACCGTTTTTTGGTCTTTGTGACTTTTGAGTATCGGTTTAGGGTTAATACCTAATTGACTGTTGTCTTGATCATTATCTGACATTTCATTCTCTGAATGACTCATACCCCCTGACTCAGTATCAGGCGGAGTTTGCGGACCAGTAATCACCACCTCACCAAGACTACTACCTAGTTCTCTGTGCTCCGGAGGGTCGGGGATCCGCTCCGGAGCAACAGTCTCCACAGAGGGGCCTATCGATCTAAGATAAGGAGTCCGTGGCTCTGCACACTACATCTGACACTCCGTGACCCACCTGGCCGGCGGCCGTGCTTGCAGCAGAAAGCAACAGTTGTGAGAGTACCTGAGGGGCCTCAGAGGGAGCCTTGCTTTTCCCCACATTAGAGGACCGGATAACCAAAATCTAGGACTGGGACTAGAGTGATCAGGTGAGAGGGTTTCCCATATGACTTACACTGAGGCGCGTGAAGCAGCCATCTTGGGTCTTAGGCCTAGCTTACCAGAATCTCCTTGACGGTCTGTGAGGTGACACTTAAGGGCTGCATACACAGTGCATAAGCTCATTCACTTCTAGTGAGCACTTGGTGACAAGGCACAGATCCCCTGTAATGGACCCTGCACAGACCTAATTACTCCAGATCACTCAGGGGCCCACTCTATCTTCAAGTACTGCACAACTATAGTACCTGTTTGAGAAACCACAAGCACCATCTGATCTCTCACATACCTCTATATTGTGATTCCTGTGGAAACCTGAGAATAATGGTCCCAGACCCTCTCTTTGCACTCCCCTTTGTCACTGTTTTGGCCCTTCTGCACTGGTAGAATCAAGATTATTGGTGTAGGTCTGCTGAATAAATTGCAGAGGTCTAAGTGTGCCCCTCTCCCTTACCAGCAGTAAATTGGCATCTTTACCTCTCGCAAACAGCAGCTTTTAGTAGGCCTCCTCTAGGGGGTAACGTAGGAGCTGTAAACCAGGGTGAAACACCTACCTAAACAGTTCACCAACCTGCACAATGTTCTAAACTCAATGTAAGTGGCCCTCTCCCCATTGACTACACACCTCCAGGCTACATTGTGTGGATAACCCCCCTTCACTCTAAAGAAACCTCTGGCTTAGCTGAAATAGGATTTCCGGGCAGTCTAACAACCTCCACCTATCTCTCGCAAAATGTCCCAAGCTATCAGGAAGAAGCAGAAGGGTAATTCATTACCCAGACATACAGTAGTTGATCACTTTCATTCTTCCACATTGCACGCTCAAACCTCATCAGAGGAAGACAATCCAGAACACCCAAACACCTTAAAACAACACTCTACCACTTCATAACAACCTGACTCGATATCTAACAATCTTGTTGACTTCATCAAATCAATACTTTTGTCTCATCATGATTCATTAACCAGGAAATTTTAGAAATCGCACGCTGATCTAAAAAGGGACATTTCCGCTATAGGGGAGCGCACTGACACTTTGGAGTGCAAACAGGAGGATCTTATAGTAGAGCACACCAATCTGTCAAGCTACTCTTAGAACCTTGCTCTCCAAATTACAGACCTCGAGAGCAAACTGGCCGATCTGGAGGACAGGTCCCGCCGCAACAATGTGCACATAAGAGGTATCCCTGAGCTGCTCCAACCTCAGGGGCTGGGGGACTTCCTCCAAGAATTCTTCACTGCTGTCCTAGGCTCCATCACTGCCCTGGAGTCACTTATAGACAGGGCTCATGGGGCCTTGAGACCCAGGTCCTTTGAGGCTAACAAGCCCATAGATGTAGTGGTTCACCTGCACTACGTCACATTCCATAAAAAGCTACTTAGGGCGATCAAGAGAGATAAAACCCTACCTGATAAATTCACCTGTTTGCAAGTCTTCCCAGACATCTCACCCCACACCTTAAAGTTACAAAGAAACTTTCAATTCTTTACAAAGGTGCTAAGAGATAACAACATTAAATACCGATGGGGCTTTCCTGTTAGACTTTTTGTTACCAAAGATGATCAACAGTATGTAGCCTCCAACATTCAGCAGACGAGAGACTTCCTTCGGAGAAGGGATCTTCTCCCGGATCTCCCTTCCACATCTGAAGAACGTCTAAATTCTAAAGCCGCAGAGTGGCAACCCCTGCCCCAGAGAGAGCAACAAAGCAGGAAATCCCAGCCCTCTCCAGAGATAGTTTCTAACCTCCGAGAGTAAAGAGGTCTGGGCATTGTCTTTCATTAGATATATTGCCCTTTACTTGTTGTAGGCACAGGGGACCTATACCCGGGGCCTCATCCTAGGTATGTGGTCCTGAAATTTGATCTTTTCAATACAAACTAATGTCCAACTGGAATGCAGAGGAGGATGCACCTGTCAAGACCCTGACAATATCTACATGGACTCATGTATGCATTTATATGTTTAGTTTGGTTCTTAATTGTTATAGATAATAGTAACCTATAGGGCCTGATTGCAGAATCTTTTAACCCATGGATATAGACGCAGGGACATGGCCGGGTAGGCTGATTTCGTCGCTGGTCCATGCACCCTTCGTACAGCGATGGGGAATTGATACTGTTCATTAGTTGATATCTAAGTAGTTATGTCACATTGATGTAGCATGTGTGTGTTTTGGTTTTACAATATATGTTATTATACCGTTATTTGTTTGCGCTATACTTACTAGGCTTCAGGATATCCCACTCCCTGTTATATTGATACATGCTGGCCCATTTGAGTCTTACTTGGCTCAATAAAAACAAAATCCTGATTGGCTAGATGCATACTACAGTTAATAGAGGTCAATAGGACCTGGTTGTAGAACTTTGTTACCTTTAGATATAGACGCAGGGACATGGCTAGGTAGGCTGGTTTGCCGTTTGGCCATGCACCTACTCTAAAGTGATAGGAAATTGATCCTGTTTACTAGCAGATATTATTATTATTATCGGTTATTTGTAGAGCGCCAACAGATTCCGCAGCGCTAGATGTTACTGTTGTTATGTCACATTTATGCTGCATTTGTGTTCTTGTGCTCTTTGACTTCACAATATGTGTTGTTTTACTGCTATTTGTTTGCACTATACTTTCTAGACTTTAGATCCTCCCTCTCCCTGTTGCATAATTACTATCTGACCTATCTCAGCCTTATTTGGCTCAATATATAAAAAAAATACCAGATAGGGCTGGATTCATACGAACCTCACAAAGTCCAGACTCCAGTATGGAACTCCTTCCTCTAACATCCTTTCTTATGATAAATAGTTCCCAATTCCCCTGTGCCATCTCCCACACATACCCCACACAAACCCTATCCATATTCTCACATTACTCATTCCTTATTTAATGTAGCCTTAACTTCATAGGCCGGCCTAGAGTGCGCCCCTCATGCAGGGGTGCACTCGGCTAGCAGCCACCTACCAAATGGTCAATGGAGGAGGGGGCTATTCTTTTTATTGCTCTCCCCCCCCCCCCACAAATCGAGTTGTGCCCTCTGGACCTGTAGTCTAGAGGACACTCATTATAAAAGTGTTTTAATAACACTTTTCCTCATCTATCCCTTGCTCCAGATATTGTTCCTACCCCGTTACAGCAGCTTTTGGACGTGTGCCCGAACAGTTACTGCTATACCCCACCCTCCTCTTACTGCTTTACCCTCATCCCGTCCTTTCCCCTTTTTTTTGACTGATTCCTTGACCTTTGGCTCACTCAAAACCTCTAGACTTACACAACCCTGGGTTACTCCCTGGCCCCTATCATGTCTCAACTCAAATTAGCGACCCTAAATGCGCAAGGCTTAAACTCCCCCACAAAACGCAGTTTGCTTTTGAATTACCTTAAGTTCCACCAGATACATATTGCGTTTTTTCAGGAGACACACTGGCTGGAGGGTTCCCGGTTCTTCCAAGACTCCAAGTATTTCCCGGTCTGTGAATCTGCCCCATGCTTGCAGAAAAAGAGAGGCACTGCAATTCTAATTCATAGGTCTGTCACTTGTGATATAGACTACATTGAAAGAGATCCGGAAGGTCGCTTTTTAATCATTATAGGTAAATTCAATGGGGTTCTGTTCACTCTTGTCTCCATCTACGTACCTAACTCCAAGCAAATCCCCTTCCTTAGGTCTTTTTTTAACTCAACTAGAAAAAAATCAAGAGAGGCCATTTACTCCTAGGGGGTGACTTTAATTTGGTCTGGGATCCTCACCTTGATAAAAAGACCCCCAAAGATCTATCTCGACCTCCAACGCTTTCCGTAAATTAATGTACCAATTCAACCTTTTTGATGTATGAAGATGGCTTTCACCAACTGAGAGAGACTATTCCCACTTTTCAAAAACTCACGGTTCTTAATCTCGCATTGATTTTTTCCTGTGCGATCCTTGGTCATTAGACTCTTTCACATCCCCCTCGATACCTGTGGTCTGACCACGATGCTGTGTGTATCAAGTTTTCTCCACTTAGCCTACCTGTTAATTGCCCAACGTGGCGACAATTTGATCATAGCTTTACTGGGAAAGACGCACCTGAAATATCTAAAGCTATCTCAGAATTCTTCCTCTTAAATGATATGGGGGGCACCAGCATTGAGATCGTATGGGCAGCATTCAAAGCCTTTATGAGGGGCTATTTTATTAAAAAAAGTGTCCTAAGAGAGACGCATACATAAGCAGCCGTTAGCGAAACTATATTCGGACTTAAGAAAACTAGAACTAGCCAATAAGCGTGATCCGGACCACTCAACAGCCCAGTTAGTGGGGTTTATCAGGGATGAAATCAACAAAAGAGAAGCTCTAAGAGTACAAGCTAACCTATCCAAACTCAAGCAATCGTATTATTATAAAGGGAATAAAACTGACAGACTATTGGCTACGAAACTTAGACTTAGAACCCAGCAGAGGAGAATTCCCTCCCTAAAAGCGAGGAATGGTTTAGTTTATTCCCCTCGAGACATAGGTGAGACATTCACCAATTTTATAATGGTCTATATCATCTTGGAGAGCTACCGGAAACCCCTCTGTCGGATGGTGATGCTATCCAGCAATTTCTTAAGGAGTTGGACCTACCACAACTCCCTCCTGACTCAGTTTCGTATCTGGAGTGCCCCCTCTCCCTCGATGAGATTAAATGGGCAGTAAAGTCCATGAAGAGTCATAAGGCACCCGGTCCTGATGGATTTCCGGCTACCTTTTACAAATCTTTTTCCCTGGAATTGCTCCCTATTTTACTAAGATTATTTGATGCAGCTGCCAAGTTGGGCTCCCTTCTAGAGGAATTTCTGGAAGCCAACATATTAACCATTCCCAAGGAAGGGAAAGATCTCCATCTCTGCTAGAGCTATAGACCAATCTCTTTAATAAATGCTGACGTAAATATATATGCTAAAGTCCTGGCCAACAGATTAGCAGCCCATGCCCCTCTGATAGTGCACCTGGATCAGGTGGGTTTCATCGGAGGATGTCAGGGACCCAACAACATGCGTAGACTCCTTGATATCTTTATGGAGTCAGCAGATATGTCCATCCCTCTCCTTACCCTGTCCCTCGATGCTGAAAAGCCTTTGACAGGGTTTCGGGTCCTGGCGGCTTTTGGTATTCCAGCTTCCTTCTGCACCGCAGTTGGTGCACTATATTGTAATCCTTCAGCCATCATTAAGGGAGTGGAATTTTGTTCACCCAGGGTCAAAATTACCAATGGAACTAGACAGGGCTACCCCCTCTCCCCGACCCTCTTTGCCCTAGTAATAGAGCCACTTGCAGCTGTGATTAGACGCTCCACAAACATTCAGGGACTGACCCTTCACGATACACCGAAAAAATTAGCCCTCTTTGCTGACGATTTAACCTTCTTCCTCACTGACCCCTTAAACCTCTCTTCCCCCTCTTATGGACCTCTTCAAACAATTTGGCTCCCTTTCCCACTATAAACTAAATGTTACAAAAACAGAGGCATATGCCATAGGCATTCCTCCTTTGGAGCTGCAACAACTACAAAGTATAGATAGAGGATAAAAGTCC
>CAJPDP011174122.1:2470-14163 GCA_905336975.1 Bombina variegata variegata
GCGGAACCCCCTACCCGGGAAACTACCTTGAGACACCTCTCGCTCCCTTTTCCACAGTGACTGAGTATCCCAGAAAACTGTGGAGAGGACCTCAGAGACTGTTTCTGGCGCGAACACGTATGCCATCTTGTGCATAATCCTCCCAGCACTGCAACGGACTTCAACTACCCAGGCCCCAGAGCAGCCCTCTACTCGAGACTTCTGGCAGCTGGTAAGAGCTTCATACTTGCCCCTGCTTATTGTAAACGGCCCACTCTGCGGTCCACTCCTGTACAATTCTATAGCTGTTCCACGTAGCCGCTACAGCCCTCACGGCCTGTGTCACAAATCCCCATCTACTGCATCCCTCACCTGATTCAAGGTTCTTCTCCATAACGGCCCTTTGTACTCTGCTACACTAATTACTCAGCCTTAATTTAGGCTACTCAGATCTGGACAATATAGGAAAGAAAAGGACACAGTAAAAGATAAACAAGAGGAATACCCTCCATAATTACAGTAGCTTAAATTGTGCGAAAAGGCTCTAGTGTGCAGACACGAGACAGGGACAGGATATCACTGGGGAAGGAAAAAGGGTCTGTAACTGTGTACATCTGACCCCCTGAAACACCCTGCATTGTTATACTTTATTCCACATGTTTGACTGCTGTGGACTCTCTACAATAACATCTCTGTCCTAGCCCTTAGGCTCATCTATAGAAGCCTCCCTCCTTCCATTTCCCACCGAGGCCCTCTCAGTGGGTTATATCCACTATCCATTTCCCCACATCGTCATTAGGTGACACCTGCCCCAAGGGGAGAGGCTACTCTACTCTATATTCTGGAAAATAGGACTTTCTTCTCGACTTAAGATGTGCTAGAGGATGGCCTAGCGTGGTGGATGTGCACACGGTGGGAGTGAGGCCAATACTCCCAATTATTTACATATGAGGAGAGGCATTCTATCCTAACAAAGTGGAGACATGCTCAGTTTTGGCTGTATATATATACCCTGATATGTCCCAGTCTAATAAGAAAAAGTCTAAGTCTGTGGGACCTCCCAGAAAGGCTGTTGCAGACCACTTTAAACATACCACCAGAGACGACTGCCACTCTTCTCTAGAAAGGGCCCTATCTATGGAGGACCCAGAGACTGACGCTACTCTTAGAGCCAGTACTTGCAAAGCTCCCCCTTTGGATAACATGGCGGCCAGCATAGTTCTTCACGCATAAGGAAAAGATTCTAAGAGAACTAGCTAATAAACCAACTATGCCTGAAAAATTCAAGTCCATCTCAGTGTTCCCAGACCTCTCTCAGTTCACTTTACAGAGGAGACGATCCTTCACTCCATTCACACAGGTCCTGCGTCAACACAATGTGAAGTAACGGTGGGAATACCCTACCAAGCTCATTGTCAATAGAAATGGGACGTTGCATACCATCTTTAACATCAATGATGGCATGGACCTCCTCAAAAAATGAGACCTGAGGAGGACTGGAGCCACCCCGGGTATACCAGACCAGCCCCATCAACTCCAAGCTTCAGCCCCAAAATGGGCACCCCTCCTGCAAAGACCCACTTTGGGTCACGGCCCAAAAGATGCTTTAACAGCCTCTCCACCCAATCTTTCAGAAAAGGACACTTAATCTGAGGGACTCTTGCTTTGATTTGGACATCAGTAATCCCTACAGATATTTAGAGAACCCTATTCAGAACTATACAATCTCCATAACACTGAATCCGAGGACCCTATTCTCCGGACCAAAATAAGAGATTTCCTTAAAAACTTAGGACTCCCTACCCTAATGGCGGCTAATGTAGACTCAGTTCTAGCCCCACTCTCCCCACAGAGTTAAAGGGAGCTATTGACCAGCTTAAAAATGGTAAAACCCCGGGGCCAGATGGATTTCTGGCTATGTTTTATAAGACCTTCCGGAAAATCCTCTCACCACTCCTACTTCAGGCCTACTCAGAGGCTAAGGATAGTGGTTCTTTTAGAAGTGAACTATTGGAAGCCGCAATTCTCACCATACCAAAGCCTAACAAAGACCCGTCTCAATGCAGCAGTTATCGTCCCATTTCACAAATCAACATTGATGTAAAACTTTATTCAAAAATGTTGGCCAACAAATTACATCTCCTCACCCCTATATTACTTGATCCAGATCAGGTAGGGTTTACATGGGGCAGAGAGGGCCCGGATAACACCAGGTGGATATTAAACATCTTCACTGAAGCGAATAGACTAAAGATCCCCATGCAGGCCCTGTCTTCAGACGCGGAGAAAGCGTTTGGCAGGTTCAGATGGGAATACTTATGGGAGGCGTTATTGCAGTTTGGATTCCCTGACACTACAATTGTAGCCATTCAAGCCTTATACAATTCCCTAGCACTAGCAGCCATTAGGAGCAGACATGTTTTTGCTTAGCTCCTGGAATTTATAATAATCAATTAAAAAGACACCAAAGTGATTTCAAAATGCCATAAGGTAGTGGAAAAGACTCTTATAGCCATCCGGGACAACTTAGCCACAGCTGGACAGCTCAGAAGTGAATCGCTAACTGATTTATATGGCTCTATTTGTCCGGATCACATTGAGTGGCAGGCCTACACTTGATTACAGCGTGACTCTCATACAAACACTCCGGAGGGTCAGGGCTCCGCTCCGGAGCCTGGGTCTGCATACCTGTGGCCAAAGACTGTAGGAAGGATCACAGAGAGGCCGGTTCCAGCTACGTAGGCAGCGCATCTTGTAAGTCACAGATGGGACTGCGGCCTAGAAGAGAACAGCATCTGCATACTTACCGGAGATCCTGAGAGGTGTACAACGACGAAGTGACCTTTATTCCCCGCCCAAAAAGTGGATCACATATTGGCAGCAGAGAGGCCTTCGCGGGGATGCTACAAGAAAACCTCCGGGAGCCTCAGTAGAAGCCGCCACATGGCCTATGTAAGTGCACAACCCACATTACTCTAATGTAAACCGAGCCATGGGCGGTTATACATATGGGGCTACAGTGATTACCGGAACACTTGCTGCATGATTGTGAAATCATACATAATTTACATGCGACCCCTATAATAGTTTGCCTACATACAATATTGTACTCTGGTCTCCCATGCACAGGAGCACATTTATTAACTGGCCAAGGCAGTAACCCAAAATTTTTACACAGACACTGCTCACGATCCCAGCTTAAGCTGCAGGCACAACAGCCCACGTGGAGCACTCACTGACCACGGCACACAGTGTAAATTATTCTGATCATCTATTGTGCCCCCATAATATTGTATATAAAAGCCAACCATAACGCAGCACTATCCTAAGCCCCAAAAGGGGTGGATACACTGGCGAACCCCAAGAGGGAAAGAAAACTGTAGAATTGCTGTTAGTGGGGACAGGCCCGCAGGCAGTCTGTACATGTAAGAACCCCCCACACTTCCAAGGGAATATAATAAAGAAACAAACAGAATGTTCTGCAATAATCAGCTCATACAGATGAAAGGCTGATAGACTGTTCACTATCCCCTCCATTTCCTGCTGAATTGTATGTCAGTAGGTCATATCCCACTACCCTTCTCCATCTTCATCCAGTGAGGACAACTGCCCTGCAGAGAAGGGACAGTCCAAAAGCATAGCAAGTGAGCCCCATACCTGAAGTGTATATGACTGTATAGCTAGATAGGGGAGAGATATTGAGATGAGGATTGCAATGAATACCTATAGACATTTACCTGATCAGTCTGACAGAACTGTAATGACCTAGCTGCTAAAGATTAAAAAGGCCATCATTTTCAGGAAGCTACCTAACTATGCTGCTGCCACATGTTCCAATAACTGAAAGGAGGCATTATAATTAAAATGGGTGAAGAACTCAGATGAACAGAGAGTGAGAGCTGAACAGATAGAGAATAGGAGATACATGGTTGTGCAAATCTAACTAGCCATTAGAGGTCAGGGGAACTGCTTGCACTTTTTCTCCTTACTGAGACTAAAAGAAGGTGGAGATCAATTCCATATCTCTGCACAGGAGATACATCAACCCAACTACAATAAAAATACTGGCCTCCATATTTGATATTTATTATGTCCACCAGGAAAAATGCCAAGAATGACAGAGGGATGAAGCCCATGTCCATGGACACATTCTTCAAAACATCCAGAATGACCAAATCTCAAGGTCCCATCACCACTGAGGCAGAGGAGGACATTGATTCTGAAAATGAGGCAGGCTCTGAAGATCTGACTCCTGTGACCAGGGCTGACCTCCAAGCCTTGGTATCTAAGCAAGATATAGCATCCAATTTCGAAAAACTATGGGAAAAAATGGACACTTTTCAGTCAACCGTCACAAGCAGCCTTACTGATATTAAAAATGAGAACCATGTTGACTCCTTAGAAACTGCTACAGATGCAATGGGCAAATAGGTTACTATGATATCACAATCCCTAACAACTCAACAGCAATCAATAATGGAGTTAGAGAAGAAGCTGGAGAACATGGGAAATAGAAGTAGAAGATCTAACATCAGACTCAAAGGAATCCCTGAGACAGTAGTCACTGAAGACCTACTCAGTTATCTCCAACAATTGTTCCATGCTATTTTAGGAGAATCAAATAAATCTAAGTATCAAATAGAGAGAGCTCATAAAGCTCTTAGAGCCAAGCCTAAACCAGATCAACCCCCAAGAGATGTGATCATCAAATTGCTACAGTTTCCTGACAGGGAAAAGATCCTGCTAGCAGCCAGACAAAATCCCACATTCAAGTTCCAATGGAACGTCATTCAGTTTTTCCAAGACCTCTGCATTCAGACCCGACAAAGACTGAATACACTAAGACCACTCACTATCCTTTTAAGAAAGAATCATATCCAATACAGATGGGGTTTTCCCTTTGCGCTGCATGTTGTGAGGAACGGAAGAACAGCTATCAAGACAAAAGAGGAGATCCCTGACATCTGTAAATTTCTAGATCTGGAGCCACCTGATATCTTGACAGGAGAGGTATCGGCAAACCCGCTTGATCCATCCCGGCTTCGTGCAAGGCCTCAATGGCTAAAATGGAAAAAATCACCAAGAAGAAAACTAAAACTTGAAGCATCCAGAGAAGAGACAAGCAATTCTTAAGAGAGTGCTCTCACTCTCTAATGAGGAATCTGTAACTTACCCAAATTTGATAACCCCTAGGACCAAAGAGGGGTTATTCAGGTACTAGGTCTAAAGGACTATTTAAGGTCCATTACTTACTAATTGATGCAATATGTTCTAATATCTGTCATGACTGAAGGTATAAATTTCAGTACAATTTGTTATTGTTTTATTTTTTATAATTTTATCATGCATATACATGAGACACTGTACAGAGACTATATACTCAGAGCTATTGTTATGCCAGAGGTACACCAGATTTATAGTAAACAGAGGGGTCCTGGAGCAGAGGAGTAGAAATACCACAGATACCCAAACCAAAGATAGGAAACAACCCTTTTGCTGCATATTGTCCCGGCAGTCCCAGAGCCACATTCCAAAGGGTAAGCAGATGAGGAAGCATAGACACACCCTTGATAATGACCCTACCTAAGATTATTCTGGTCTCGCATAATGTGAGGGATCTCAACACTGACATAAAAAGACGGACGGCTATGACAAATTATAGAAGGTTGAGGGCAACTATTTTTTTCCTTCAGGAAACTCACTTTCTCAAGTCCACTATTCCCAAGTACTGGGCGAAAGATTTCCCTTTACAATATCATTCAGCTCTAGACTCCAAAAAGAGAGGAGTCTATTTTAATACACTCTTCCATACCATTTACACATAAAGAAATTATATCAGACAAAGAAGGTAGATATATATTAGTATTTGGGTGAATAAGGGAGGTAGATGTGCTTTTGGGTAATGTATATGCTCCTAATGAGCAGCAAGACAAGTTTTTTAATATCATCTCTGGTTTGTTGACTAGCTGGTCCAGGATACAAATAATTTTGGCGGGAGACTTTGTTGTCGACCTCCAGTCATTAACAGAAAAAATCTCTGCCACACAATAAAAAAAAAAGCTAAGGAAGCATGTAGTTGCTAGCATACTTTACATGATACATGGCAGGCATTAAATGGGAAAACTAGTGATACCACTTTCTACTCATCTGCACACAATAGTTACACGAAAATTGACTATATTTACACCAGCCAGTTCTTACAACTGATTATACAATCCATAGATATTTATCCCTGCGTGTGGTCGGACCACTCTATCACACAACTAAACTTAAGGGATTTATCAGATCCGAAGCGGGCAAAGACCTGGACGTATGACTCATCCTGCATTAAGAACCCACTTATAAAAGACAAAATACTTAAAAACTTAGAAGAATATTGGCAGATCAATGTAGATTCCACAGAAAACCCTATAACACCCTGGGCGGCACATAAATCAGTGATTAGGGGAACACTGATTAAAGAAAAGGCAATATATAGGAAACAAAATGATATTCTTATGAAACCATTATATGCGGAAATAGACTTTCTAGAGAAATCACTTAAACTAACAAAGTCAAAGGCCACACTAGCACTACTCATAAGCAAAACACAGACACAGCACTCCATACTAAATGAGCAATCTATAAACACAGCACACAAACTGAAAACAAATTATTTTATTTTTGCCAATAAGCCCGATAAATATTTAGCAAAGAGAATTAGGGATAATTACCATACCATACGTCTCTCCATACCAAGTATACAAGGCTCTGATGGGAAAAAAGGTACCGCATAATCCCTCAACGCCAAAAGCATTTGACTCCTTTTTAAAGAAGGCGAATATGAAACCAATAACTAAAGAGGATCGAGTAGAACTAAATGCTAAGATCACCCATGCGGAGGTACTAGCAGCTATAAAAGACCTTAAACCGGGTAAAGCCCAGGGACCCGATGGATTCCCAGGGGAATATTATAAAACATTTAAAGATATATTTATCCCCCACATAGTGGTGTTTGCGAACCATATCATAGAGGGAATGGAGATACCTGTGGATCTCCTTCGGGCCAGGATAGTGGTAATCCCGAAGCAAGGGAAAAACCCTAACCTTTGTGCTAGCTATAGACCGATCTCTCTCATTGACCAGGACCTCAAAAGAGTCACAAAAATACTAGCTAATAGATTGAAACAAGTTTTGCCTTCTATTATACACCCTGATTAGGTAGGGTTTATTAAGGAGAGGGAAGCCGCAGATAATATTCGCAGAATAGTATAGGTGATAGACTTTCTACGCAAGTGAGGAGTACCTTCTCTGATCCTATCTTTGGATGCGGAGAAGGCATTCGATAGGGTTGATTGGAAGTATATGTTAGCGTTAATGACAGCGATGGGTTTGAAGGTAGATTTTTAGAGGCTATTAAAGGTTTATATTCGGCCCCCATGGCCCAAGTCAGGGCCATAGGACACCAATCAGAAAATATACATATCCTCAATAGCACGAGGCAGGGTTGCCCACTTTTGCCCTTAATTTTTGCATTATGCATAGAGCCATTAGCTGCATACATACGCAACTCCCCAGACATAGTAGGACTAGAGGTAGGGAATATACACCATAAAATTACCTTGTTCACAGACGATGTGCTGCTCACCATTTTGAAACCGTTGAGGTCGCTGCCTAGTGTATATCAAGCACTACAATTATTTTCTAAGATCTCTGGCTATAAAATAAATGCAGAAAAATGTGAAGCTCTCCCAATATCCATACCACGACACAAATTAATCAAGGCAAATTTTGACTTCCAATGGGTGACGGAAGGATTAAAATATCTAGGGATAAAACTAACGACCCACTCTTCAAATTTATATGCTGCAAACTATATCCCCCTTTTCAAGACAATTAGGTTGGATCTAGGGAAAAGAAGGAAAATGGGATTCTCCTGGTATGGGAGATTATCTGCTATTAAAATGACAATCCTACCCAGAATTTTATATTTGTTTAGAGTGCTCCTGATTAAAATCAATACTCTAGACTTGGATAACCTTCAGCGAGACTTACATAGGTTTTTGAGAGATAACAAACACCTGAGGATCCCACATCGATTTTGGATAGACATAGACAGCTAGGAGGGGTGGGAGCTCCTAATTTACATGTCTATTACACAGCGGCGAGATTAGCCCAGAAACTCTATACTTGGTAGACAACAGAATGATATTCTCTGGCCTGCCCTAGAAGCAGAAATGGGTGTACAAGAAACACCGGATGGTATTCTTTGGAATAATGAGGTATACAAAAAAAAACAACCCATGCCAAAATAAAACCACACATCTTACCAGGCAGCAGTGGACAAAAATCCGGCAGATTTGATAATTGATAATTCCCTTAAAATATATAATAAATGAAGAATTCAGATATCCCATAAATAAATTGGAAAATAAAGGGCTATATAGGGTGGCAGATATGCTGCTTAATAGTAAAGTGTTGACATTCACCCAGCTCCAACAAAAATTAGATCCCATACCAACACACTGTTTCCTATATCTACAAACGGTTTCGGCCAAACGCAAATACTTAGGATCAAATAGCTCATATAGCCGACAGACGACTCTGGAACACTTATGCATGACACTAACTAGACCCCAAAAGGCAATTACACGACTGTACATTTACATTCAGGAAGCAAAAATGCAATCCAAAACCCTGTTCATGTTAAAATAGAAACCGGATACTGATAGAGAGTTTGAGACTGACGACTGGAATGCAATACTTCACTATTCTAGCAAAGGCCTCATTAGTGCAGATCTAAGGGAGAACATATTAAAACATATTTTTTAGATGGTACTTGACACCGACAAAGAGAGCTCATATGAGGAAGGGTAGCTCCAATCACTGCTATAGAGGTTGAAAGGTAATATGATCTTATAGCCACATGTGGTGGGATTGCCTCAAAGTCAAAAGAATTTGGCAAGATCTGTCAAAATTGCTGAGTACAACATTGGATGAACAGATCTCTCTCACTCCAACTCAAGCATTATTGCATGAGCGAATTCCCAGATTTCCCTCACGCATAAATACTTTTATTAGAATCTTATGCACTACAACTAGAATAGCTATTGCTAAATACTGGAAGACAGAAATACCGACCTGGGCAGAGGTTCTAGCCAGAATTCAGCTGGTATATTTAATGTATGAATCAGCAGCATTTGTACAAGATACAAGGGTTACATTTCAGAAAGTCTGGTTTTACTGGATATTAGGAAGCAGTCAAAGACCTGAGCAGAGTATTGCATAGAGGGTTCTAAGAGGAAAGGAGATAGATGATAATACCCCGTCAAGAGGAGAGAAATTAGAGGAAGTGGTGAATGGCCTGATAAATCAAATTTCATAAGGGAAAAGTGGGATGAGTAAGCAACTATTAGATACTACAGCTAGAAATAGTACAGTGACAAAGCATGAATTCATGTTTTTTATGTTTTTTCTTGTTATGTTGTTTTAAGTGTTTAAGTTATACTTTGTTATTGCCCCCCACATTACTGCCACCCCTGTAGAGTGCAGGACATTGTCTTAAGAGTAGGGGGAACAGTAAGGGGAAAATTATTGAAAAATGTGACACTCCTTCATACGTTATAATGTAGGCGGAAATAACATCATATGAAAGTATACAGTAGAGAGACATTGTCGAAATCTACGAGAAAGCATATGGGAAACATTATATAGAGACTCAAAAGAAACTTAACAAAAGAGGACTTATCCCAGCTGGGAAATATGTCAATCAGATGTATGCCTATGTAAATAGGATTTTGGATTTTGATCTATGATATATTTCCATTGTAACCTGTATGTGGATTTGCTGATGTTGAAGTTGGAGGAGTATTGTTAATAAAAATTATTTCAACTAAAAGCAGCAAAGTCAACACGTTTTATGGTCCTTAGCACAAGTCTCCAAACTAGGCTCCCCTTCATCTATCAAGTTTGTAGATTCCAATACTTTATATGCCAGATAAACTTTTATTCTTCTGAAAGGTGTTTAAATTTGACCAGTAATACCGTTTTTTATTCTATTTTATTTTTTCTTTATATTAAACAATTCACGTGTCTTCCTTCTTTAGCATTCACCACACCAAGGTCTAAGAACTATGATTTATATCTTGTATTTATTTAGTGTCCTTTGCAACAGGCATTATTCTGCATATGCCAGAGAATTCAGACTGGATATCAAAAACAACGTTTTAATTCACTAAAGTTTTATTGTTGCACTTTTCATTAAAAAAAAAACAACAACTTTGCAATGATGATAAATGAACAAAGTTAAACAGTTTGAAATTGTTTTCTCTTCCATATTCCAGCTGTGACTACTGGTGCGGAAGGGGCAAGCACTATTAAACAAGCAGCTGCAAGTCATATTGTGTTTTGTGTTTACTAAGTTCATTTTTTTAATCTAAGGCAATTTACTAAAATGATTGATTGCTACAGTGAGTTTGGTACTGGTGTACTACAATAAGAAACTTGCCATTATAAAGATAAATTTGACAGTGACACTAAAAGTAAGTTGAGGTAAATGCCACAGAGAGAAAATAGATGGTATATTGTATATCCCATTATCATTAGTAATTGATTTTATTGTAGATAACCACCGACAACAATAGCTGTCTTGTTCAAATGAAAATGAGTTTCACTGCTAACACTGTATAAAATTTGTTGCAAGCAACTGCTTTACTGTATTAAGTCCTAAAAAAAACAGAAAATGAATATACTCTGATGAAAAATTGCTTTTGTAGATGTTAAATTATAATGACAGATATTTCTTTTGGCACTTAATGGAAAAATAAAGATTTATATATCTTTATAATAAGAAAACTGCACAAATGATTATAGCTGTAAATCTTGTGCTGAAGTTCATTATAAAGAAAAAGTACAATTATTGTATTTGCATTAATTGTATACAAAAGGAGGAAGCGTGGTGTGACAGAGGCTTTCTAGGCACAGTATACTGTTAAAATACACTTTATTTTCCCCATTGCAGGACAAATATACTGACATCAATGAGGATATCTCATGCGTTTCATGACTAAAACAAGGCAGTTTATATACCAAAGTGGATAACTTTTCCACTATAAATAAACAATTAGCCTTTTAATTACAAGTGCATTATAGGCACTGACAAAGTGCTAAATTACAAGTGGCACGGTATTGTTAGCACGGGACACGTTAAGCAATATCAAGACCGCCCTAAACTAGCCCACATATTACAAGTTTAAATCAAACAGCTGCGCCCATGTTTAAACAAAATTAGTGCTAACCAGAATAGCATTAACAAGGTGCACCAAACACAACATAAATACATTAAAATAGAGTATTACACTCATATATACACTTTCTAATAAAATATTTTATATAAATATTAATAAAAATATCTTAGAAAGGTTAAAAGTTATATGGTATATTACTAGGTATTTGACTGGGAAGGCTATTATGTATACTTATATGGCTAAATATGTATATGCATAAACACACACACACACACATATATATATATATATATATATATATGTGTGTGTGTGTGTGCGTGTGAGAGTTTATGTATATGCATGTGGATTTATGTGTTTATATGGGCAAATACATACATATAAATACATACACACATGTATGCACATATATAGACAGATGTATAAATTTTCCAAGCCTTTTACAAAAAATCTGCTGCTTCAATCTAGAAAGATAAGCGCACAGAAACACTG
>CAJPDP011174617.1:0-12616 GCA_905336975.1 Bombina variegata variegata
AATGTATTCCTAGAAGATGATATAACCTATAGGGTCCTGTTTAAGAAGCTGTAAATGCAGCTTCGGGGCCTAAGTATTTTAGGCTTGTGTGAGCAAACCTGAAACTTTAGTTAAGCCTCCCTGCCACCTCATGGCTGTTAAATCACTTTGATCTGATTGGGATAATTGACAAGCCTTGCTCTAGCACAATTGGTTGCACTACAGCAGGGGGCATGGCTGCACAAGCAATTGTTTGTGGAATGTTATATGCAATGCCAGGCAGACAAGGTTCCTGAGGGTGAAGTTTGTCCATTCGACATCCAAGGAATGGGGCTCATAATGCCTAGTGCTCTCAGAAGAGTATATCATACATGAGTAGAGTAAAGTAACTGGACCCGCTCTAAATTAATGCTGGGTTCAGGAGGTTAAGCCTTTTATATTGTTCTCTCATAAATGACAAAAATAAATAAATAAAAAGGAGCTCCCGGGGGCGGAGTCTAGCCAAGCTGGAAAATGGCCGCAATATAGATAGACTCCTAATACCCATATAGGCAAAATACCCTAAACCTGGTATAACCCCTTACCCACCCTTCCTATTTCCTATGGGGCACAGAGGATAGACGTTAGGGGAGGCATCAGGGCAGAGGACACTTGGCTAACTATTCCCATTTGTGGCGCAAGATCTTAACACCAGATCCGGGACCCACGAGGCCTTACACAGTGGGGACAATAGCACCGCTCAGCGAGGGGGATCTGTGTGGAGCGATCTGCTATCGGATCACAGTACCACAGCGATATTTCCCCGGAGCATCGATAACATTCAGCAGAGCTAGACAGCCACAGCAGACAGCAGGGCAACACTTACCGAAGACAGATCTCCCGGTCAGCAGAGAGGAACCACTCCGGTGACGTAGTGCCCGACAATCACTGTGCTACGGTCACGATCTGAGGAGCATATAGTAGACTGAGGTGAGTGGAGGCCATCTCTTGTTCCTGCTGGGGGAAAATTGTTCCATATTTAAAACTAAAAAGGAAAGGCCCTCTGGGATTGGAGACACTAGTGGAAACTTGATCTCAAAAACAGTGGCAGGCTCCCAACAACAAGAGACAATGCAGGCCGTAGTTCCCTCCCCATCTGTTATAAACACAGGCAATACTATAAGGGCTCTATAACACACAAAGCAGCACCCATTTAATTTCTCCAGAAAGAGAGAGTCAGAGGGGGAAAATAAAAGGGTTTTTAAACCCTCTGAAACAATAAAAGTGTTTGTTTTGTTTTTTCTTCTAAAGTATACTGCAGAATACTGTATTTAAAACACTATACGCTCTTAAGGCCCCTTTTCTATGCACTGGAATATATATCCTATATAAAGAGGAAAGACATTCTTTGATCTCAGGTTGTTTGCTCCCAATGTAATGCCTTGTAAGAAGCAGAACAAGACCGGGAAAACTAGCAACTCTAACCCCCTTAGCCACTATCTTAGACCCATTGACTCAAAATCTGAGGCTTCTAGAGAGTGCATGGCTCACAATCAAACAAATATGTCAGCCCAAACCACACAAGCCAACACCCCTCAACCTTCTTTTCTTACTAAGGAGGATATACAACATCTATCGTCAAAGGAGGACATAAAAGGCGTCCTGCAAGAAATGAGGAGCTTATTTGGGGACTTACGCAAGGATTTGAGTGCCTTAGACAACAGAGTCCTAAAAATGGAAGAACAACACAATACCATTGCCGCCAATGTCCAAAATAATTCCCTGGAACTGCAAAACCATTCAGATCACTTACAGTTCTTAACAGACAAAATGGAAGATTTGGACAATTGCTGTAGACGAAACAATCTTAGATTCCGAGGGATATCAGAGACAGTTCACCCTCCAGCAATAGAAGGGTACCTGCAAGCACTTTTCAGGGTTATAAAGGAAACCCCCGCGGCCCCGGAGATTCCTATCGAAAGAGCTCATAGGGCTCTCAGGTCCAAACCTCCACCCAAAGCTCCGCCAAGAGACATTATAGTCAAGTTCCTCAGCTTCATGGACAAGGAGGAAATCTTAAAGAGTGCCAGAGCGAAACAGCCTATCTTCCATGCGGGAGAAGAAGTGCAAATCTTCTCGGATCTCTCACCGGCAACGCTACAGAAACGCAGAGAGCTTTCCCACATAACATCCCACCTTCGCAAAAATAAAATACAGTACCGATGGGGTTTCCCCGTCTCCCTCATTGTCAACCATAACAACAGGACAATCATCTATAGGCCCGGTACTGATCCTCGACTGTTCTTTAAAGATCTGAACCTACCAGAAACATCTGAAAAGAATGCAGACTACATCCTAGGAAGAGAGGCTTTAACAACTTCGGATTCTGCCAGGGATTTCAATCCCGAAACATAGCTAAGTACCTCTTTCATTGATCTAGAACAGACGATTATAAGGGGACTGTTACTTTAGGTTATCTGACATTGCTAAGGGTTGGAGACAGGCATACATAGTGGACTTGCCATTTAGCAATTGTTAAAAAAAATAAAAAAAATAAAATGTTTCTTGTTAAAGGTTTGCTTGTTAATATATGTTATGTTAACTAAAAGTTTTGCTGCGACAAAAGGGCATTATAAACATATTAATTGAATGTGATTAAGAAAGGGATGTAGTTCGTGGAATAGAGGATAACAGCTAGACGATTAGACCTCAGGACTCATTCCAAGGTATAGGGCTCACATTAAGGGGCTTCTTTAAGTCTTTAAGTTTTTAAGTTTTTTCAATTTTGATGTCGACCTTTAAGAATGATATGCGACTTTATATCTCTGTTGTTTCCTTCCCACTTTGGTCTTGCCTCCCTCTTCCCCCCCTCCCTTGGCCCCTCCCTCCTGCTTCCCCATCCCCTCCCTCCCTTACTAGAAGTACTCTCAGGATTACGGACAACAATGGCACCACAGGTTTAGCTGCTGATGTCCAATGATATTATCAATGTTTAAAGAGATGTGATAGCCTGTTCTTTTATATCTTTGACCTCTCAACTATGACTACTAACGCAACCCCCCTTCCCTTCTCCTCTCCCACCTTCCCCTCCTGAACTAATACCAACTCACCACCAATAAGCCTCCTTCCCCCCCCTGCCAGGTTTTTAATAAAAGTATTGTCAACGTCAGTTATTAGCCAAAAATGGGTATACTACCTCCAATTGTTTTAGTTCTCATTTAGTTACATTGTTATTATTCTAAAACATATATTTTTTCAATTGTGATCCTACTGTTACAATTCTGATATTTATTGAAAAAATAATATTAACAGTTGTGTTAATCAACTCTCCTTTATCCCGGTCCTCTCTTGTATTCTCTCTTTTTGCTTCTGTAGTTTTCTTCTTCCTTTTTTTTTTTTTCTCCCTCCTCCCCTTAAAGTGCCAGGATGGTCTCTAAGATTAGTAGATTCCAGGACCATACACTTCAGATTACCACTATAAACGCAAAGGGTTTAAATAACCCTTGCAAACGCTCCATTGCCTTTCGTGATCTGAGCAAATTAAACAGTCACATTCTGATGATTCAGGAGACCCACTTTCAGAAGGGTAAGGAGCCCAAGTGGTTCAACAAACAATATCCCATAGCTTATTTTTCCTCTGGGCCCAGCAAGCAAGCCGGAGTTGGAATTCTTATTCATAAGACACTCCCGCTCCAAATTGTGCATACCGAAAGGGACACTGAGGGGCGTTATATTCTTTTAAAAGGCTTACTTTATGGTCACCATATTACATTATTTAACATATACGCCCCCAATCACGCACAAATATAATTTTTTTTAAAAATAGCTAATGTAATACTTGACCATTCCCAGGGAATAACCTTTGTCGCAGGAGATTTCAATGTCTCCTTCGACCCTTTTCTTGACTCCTCTAAGGGAATAACCAGTATTCCCCCCAGCACTCTGAAGTCCATTAAACAAGTTTTCCAGAATCTCACACTCCATGACATGTGGAGAACTCTTCATCCATCAGACAGAGATTACTCATTCTATTCCAATCCCCATAACAGCTACACAAGAATTGATCATATATTTACTGACTCGCATGGCCTTTCTATCACTAGCGTATGCGACATAGGGCCTATAACATGGTCGGACCATGCTCCGGTCACTTGTCAAGTCCTTTGGCCTCATATTCCAATAGCGGCTAAACTATGGAGATTAGATGACTCCTTACTGAATGACCCCTCATACTAGAAGCAATACATAAGGATATTCGAGAATACTTTACACTTAATTCCCAGTCCTCCACTTCGCATCAAGTGGAGTGGGAAGCACATAAAACAGTCATTAGGGGGATATTAATAAAATACAAATCCAAACTGAATAGACAGGCTAGGGAAAAACACACGATGCTGCTACACAGAGTTAACACCTTAGAAGCTAAACATAAAAATGATCCAACTGACAATTTATCTAAAAGTGATCTCTTTGAGGCAAGAATGGCGCTTAAACAACACTTGATTGAAATACATCAACGAAAAGCACTGTTCCTCAAACAGTATTATTTCAAAGGAGGCAACAAACCTGGCAAAGTGTTAGCCAGAAATCTGAAAAGAAAACAACTAAACACATACATCCATTCTCTTAACACACCAGAGGGACACATAGTCAAAGACAGCTCCAAAATCGCAGCTAATTTCCAAAAATATTATGATACATTATATAATTTAGACAAGGATAAAATTCAGGAAACCCCTGCCTATAAAGAAAAAATGAATCAGTATTTCAAAGACTTAGGGCTCCCAACTATCAATAAGAAGTCAGCTGACACTTTAGCATCCCCAATAACGATAGAAGAACTCCACCTAGCCATTAAAGACTTACCTTCATGTAAAAGCCCAGGCCCGGATGGGTTCACATCAAAATACTATAAAAAAGAGTGAGAGTGTTTTGGCCGAATACATGTTACAATTATTTAACAACCTCAGAGATGACCCCAAACTATCAAAGACACTATTAGAAGTGCACATTACAGTACTAGCCAAACCAGGCAAACCAGCTACATGCCCAGGTAATTTCAGACCGATATCTTTAATAAATACTGACATGAAGTTACTGGCAAAATTTTTAGCCAATAGGCTAAATAAATTGCTACCTGACATAATCTCCAATGACCAGGTGGGTTTTGTACCCGGGAGGGAGGCGAGGTATAATATCACCAAAGTTATCCAATTAACGAACCATGCAAGAATTAACTGCATACCAATGGTCTTATTCTCGACAGATGCTGAAAAGGCCTTTGATAGGGTTAGTTGGCCTTTTTTGCAACAAGCAATGAGTGAGATGGGAATACCAAAAGCTTTTCTTAATATGTCTATGGCCCTATACTCTGCACCAAATGCAAGAGTACGAGTTAATGGCACATTATCAGATACCTTTTACATTAACAATGGGACGAGGCAGGGGTGTCCCCTATCGCCCCTACTGTTCGCCATATCTATTGAAGTACTAGCCCAAAAAATTAGGAAAAACACTGGAATTAAAGGAATAGTAGTCGGGGACACAGAATTCAAACAAGCGCTATACGCGGATGATATCCTCTTTACCCTAACAGAGGCTGAGACCTCTATACCCAAATTGCTAAAAGAAATGGACCAGTTTGGGGAGGTGTCTAATTTCCTCCTCAATTTAAATAAATCAGAACTTCTGAATATTAATACCCAGTCTCATTATATACAAAAATTAAAAGAAGAACATAACGTTTTTGTGGCTCATTAGAAGCTTAAATATCTGGGAGTATTTTTGACACCTTCCACGCAGGATCTTTTTAAAAATAACTATATCCTTATTCTTCCAGAGACCTCTCAAGCTGGAAGAATAAGCCTTTGTCATGGTTGGGGAGGATAGGGGTAATTAAGATGAACGTTCTCCCGAGAATCCTCTATGTACTTCAAGCGCTCCCAATTTACATGCAAGATGGTTATATTAATCAGTTACAATCTGGAATTGAAAAATACATCTGGGCAAATATAAAGCCCAGGGTTCCCTGCAGGACCATGAACATGCCAAGGGATAAAGTAGGATTAGGAGTGCCTCACTTATCGGCGTATAGAAAAGCGATTTTTCTTCAACATGTAGTTGAATGGTCCCACAATAACACCAACAAGGCGTGGATCCACCTAGATAGGCAGATCTTTATGCAGAATAATGTAGGAACACTGGCCTGGACTCTCCCATCAAACAGACCAAAAAATCTGCATAAATATCTAATGACATCAGAAACATTAGCTGAATGGGATAAGATAATAGCTACTAGTACACAAATCTCTTCCAGGTATTCTCCCCTCACACCCATAATCGAAAATACGGATCTTCCATACTGCAAGATGGGCTCCCGTATGAAACAACCATACAGCCTACAAAAAGGCACCATGCAGTTTATATCCGAAAATAACATTACCAAAACACAAGGTCAGTTAGCAGAAGCCCACAAGGAAATTTTCTCATCCTGGCTTAGTTACAATCAATTACTTCATTACATCTCACACCACAAACATAGGAAAGATATGGGCAGAGGACTCAGTCAAGTCCTTTTGAAAAATTATGTATCCTAAGTTCCTAACTAACGTCCCAGGTCACCTTATATCCCTCTTATACAAACTGTTAGTCTCGGATGACCCTACCACACTTCCATCTTACACATTAGCTTGGAATAGAGAGCTACCTAACGAGATAGATCATGACTCTTGGATTAAAGCATTCACACTCACGAAGCGTTCCTCAGTGTCCGCTTCTATACAAGAAATACATATAAAACTCTTAAGCCGATGGTACTTAACTCCATCAAGGCTCCATAAAATATATCCTTCTTTGAGCAACAAGTGCTGGAGAGGTTGCGGAGAGGAGGGTTCCCTTGTACATATATGGTGGTCCTGCCCCAAATTGCATGACTACTGGGCTGAAATCTTCTCTATCATCTCAGGTTTGCTCGACATTCACATACCAAACACTCCTTAGTGTATTCTGCTTAGTTCACTACCCAAGATAGTAGACCCCACTAAGTTGGCGCTTCTCCTGATAATGTTGACAGGCACAAAAAAACTTATCCCTAAGAGATGGAAGAAACAATGCGTTCCGTCTATAGCTGAATGGAAAACAAGTGTCTGAACTCATTGTCCTGGAGAGATATCACTATCTCAAGATTGAGAAACTAGACACCCATGAGATGATCCTGGCAGTTTGGAAAAAAATTATTTAAAGCAGATCTCCCTGCCTGTCCCCATCCCTTTTTTTTTTTCTCTCTCTCTCTCTATTTCTTCTTCTTCATTCCTTTTATTCTTCCTTCCTCCCCTCCCCCCCCTATCATGCCATCTTATGGCTCACGATCACGGGTTGCAATGTAATCTACGAAATGTAACCCTGTGGCTATATTTTTGAATTTTCTATGATTAGTGTTTAAATTGAAACACAAAAGAGTAACGAAAAAGGAAAATTAATTTCAAAATGCTTACAGAATCTTGTAAACTTTATGTATATGTTTATTGTTAAGTTTTTTAAATACTTCAATAAAGCTATTTTGAAAAAAAAAAAAAAAAAAGGAGCTCCCTGCTTAGAGGAATATATAACTGCACCAAATTGGGTCATAACTGCAGAATAAGCAGAGTGGTGCTCGTATATGGCTGCTTAGAACAAAAGGGTCAATCACAATCAGAACTAAGGGTTCAATCACAATCTTTTAAATACCAAATAAAAGATAACTCTGTTTTGGACAATATGGGCATTGCGTTATTTCAGTGATCACAATCAAGAATGGATCTGGCTACTTTAAAGCCCACAGTCATAAATTAGTTTTTAATAGGAAATTTTCCAAGAATGTGCTTTTGGAAATGCAAGGTTCTACATTTTGGAAGTAAAAAAAACAGGCAATCTATTATTTAAATGGGACTAGACTTAGCCAAATAGAGGAGCAAAGGAGTTTGGGAGTAGTAATAAGATAATAAGCTAAAGGTGGGTGCAAAGTGCAGGGCAGCAGCTTTTAAGTGGAGTGCAGTTTTGGGGACCGATCTAAAAAAAAAACTTTGCAGACTTAGAAAAAGTTCAGAGAAGGGCCACCAAGCTAATAAGGGTCTGTTTTCTCTAGAAAAAAAGGGGCTTGAGAGATGACATGATTACTTCATATAAATATATTCAAGGCCCATATACAGAGATGGCAGAAGCCCTGTTTATTCCAAGGAAATTGTTTGTGACAATTTAAGGCTGAAGGATTTAATCTCCTGCAATGTAAACATTTTTTTCACTGTAGGAGCAATAAATTCTGGAACTCATTACCTCAGGAGGTAGTAAATGCCATTATCTTAGCTACATTTAAAAATGGTTTAGATACATTTTTGGCTAGAAACAGAATTCAGGGATATGATTGTTGTGTTTCTATTGGAATTAATTTAAGCTCAACTGGAGCTTTTATTGTAAGTATATTAAGATTTGTAAAGGTTGAACTCGATGGACTTCTGTTTTTTTTCCAATCTACTATGTAACTATGTTAATATATACAGGCACACGCACTTGAACATGAACATTTACTTTGGAAATGCCATGAAAAAAAGTCATGTTATACTCTCACCGAAAAATATTAAAGCCTGGAGGAGGGGGCAGCCTAATTTCACAAACCCTAAATACATTACTGTTTTGTATACATAGTAACATTAGAAAGTTCAGTACTGCAATGAGAAAGGTAACAATTATTATTTTAAATAGACTATTACTTGAATTTTAGAAGATAAAAAACAAACAAAAGACACAGGCAGATAAGTTTGTGACTTATTAGTGAGGGGAAATGGTAATTTTTAATAATTTTATTTTTTTTAAAATATTAATGAAAATGTCTGTTTTTTAGAATAATTCTGGAATTTGGAATTCCAGATTTGGGGATTTGTACCTGCATATCGAAATGTAATAGAGTAATAGAATAAACTTTCCTATTGGGTTTGCCTTGATGCTGGCAGGTGAGATTACATGCCTTGTACAAAATATTATATAACCCCCCCCCCTTTTTTCATAGAAGTTTGGGGATAATGCACAGGTAACTGTTCTAGTTTTCATTTGTAGAATGTGGCAGAATTTTAACCATGCACCAGCCCATTAAGGGCAAGATTACGAGTGGTACGCTAACTGATGCGTTAAACATGTTACATTCAATTGTGCTCAAGCAAACACGTTTACTTTCAACTAAAGTAAATATTTTCACGCTTCGGATGTAGTGCGCATATTACAAGTTGAAAGTAAACGCGTTCGCTTAAGTGTTACATAAGACAAAAAAGTTACATTAAAAACATTAAAATTACATTTAGAAGTACAATTACACTCATAATAACGCTGTGTAATAAAAATATATATTTTTTTAAATTGCAATAAAAAGTTATAAGGGCTCAAAGATATGAGGTATCAGGTGTTAGAAAAAAATATGGATATGTATGTTTATATATGTTTATACGTGTGTACAACTACATATGTGTTTATATGTATTTACAGACATATATACACACATAAATGCATATGTATACATTTATAGACATAGAAATAAGTGCATTGGAGCCCTTTTTAAACAAGCATAGCTGAAAACATGAAAAATATTTATGATATATTCATATTTCAAGTTTTTAACTATGTACAGTATTTACTGTAAATATGTCACTTTCCAATGTCCTTTACATAGGGGAATAGGTTCTAAGTATTTTAAAATAGATATTCATATATACAAATATATATATATATATATATATATATATGTCTATACCTATATATAGAAATATGTATTTATGAATAAATAGAACATATAGGGGACAATTTAACAATGTGCGGGCATACGCTGATGGGATTTATCATTGCACAAGCATTTCTTGTGAAATGCTTGTGCAATACCGCCCCCTGTAGGATCACGGCCAATCGGCCGCTAGCAGGGGGTGTCAATCAGAGGTGGAGGATGAGTTAAGGAGTGCGTGGAAACTGCCGCATTCGCAGCTTAATAATTCAGCCCCATATTCCTCTATGTGAAGAACATTGGAATGTGAAATATTAATATATTCATGTTGGGTTAGTGCACGTTCCTTTGAAGTTTATGGGAGAATACTTTAACACGGTCACAATATTCGTACTTCTGCTTTTTGTGTGCGTCGGGTTAGCACGCAAGAGAAAACTTTTTACTTTCAACTTGTAATACGTGTGCTACCCAACGCCTGCAAAAAGCCGAAGTCTAGTGGAGTTAATGCACGAGCGGGAGCACAAACTACTGCTACACTAGTAAACTAGCCCATAGAGAGTTACACAGTAAATGGCTTTTTTAGTGTGAGCTACAGCATTGTGCCAATTTGCTGGACATAGTTCTAAGGCAAAGTCTTTTTCTCATTGACGTATATAGGGCTCCATTCATCAACGGCTCGACAGACAAGGGCAGACATATCTGTCCCTGTCTGTCATTGTGGCTAGCAGGCAGCAATACGCTGCCCTCTGCTTGCGTGTGTGATTCTCCCTGGCAGGAGAAATCTGAGAGGATTGAGAAATGCCACTTAAACGCTGGTGCAGTTGGTTAAAAAGCAGTGGGCTGATGACTATCAGCTGCAGGCTCGCTCAGCCGAGGTGCTCCAAAGCTACATTTGCAGTTTTTTAAATGGAGGCCATAGTTTGATTTTGCAAAATTTGGACAATTGAGCAAAAACTAGGGATAGTGGGCTTATAGAGGTTTAAATTAAACAATTGTATTGAAGCCTTCCATCTAGCTTCCCAACGGGGAAAAAAAATCGTTCTTACGAGGGGAAAACCCACAAATGCAATAAAGCATATACTCTCATCAATTCAAATCTAAATTTAAAGATACTTTTGTTGAAAGATAATGGTAAGGAACCATTTTATAAGAGGTGTACTAATTACTGAGAGGCGGAGCTCCAACTGATCCCAAATATACCCATGAGCCTCTGGGACTGCATGCCACACATCTCTAAGTGAATATAGTGGAGAGCTGTGATGCCACTATTTACTCGTGTCTCAGCCTCCTCCACCCATTAAGGAAAAGACAAAATAGGAAGCAGGAACATATGTGCTGGACGTGAAGCTTGTTCTAACTCTCTCCACCTAGTGAATTCTAGTTATTGCAGCCATATTACAGAATACCAGCATAAGGATTTTACCCCATTAAGTCCTATTGAGGGAAATGTGTGTGTAAGGATCAACTCCCCCCAATCTCTTACTGAATGCTTATAGTCTGCTTAAAAGAGCCCAATAAAAATATATCATGGAATGTGTCCATTTGACACATTATAAAATAAGAATACCTTTCCAAAGCAAAAGTATTATGAGTTGTGCTTTTTTATTTAAAAATCTTTCATTAATTATTTTTTTTATAAAAAAAACCTCTTTCTTCAATGCACTTTTCTATGATTTTATGAAATTCTCTGTAATTCATATTCATAAAAAGTAACAAATTGAGTTATTGAATTTAACATTGCTGTCGTGTTACATTAAAAGGATTATAAAATGTTACTATTGTAGATTATTATTTGACCAACAAATTGACTGCACTAATATTTTACCTATATCTCAACATTGTTATCAGTGGTGTGAAAGAATGGAAATATTACTTATTGACTTTGTGCTTCATTCCTTGCAGTGGTTTATCTTATGCCAATTGTTTAATTATTCTAAGTGTCATTTAACAATCAATAAATGTGGTGTGTTCAGTTTGCTCATATTGAATGTAAATCAATTGGGCAGTTTAATTAACAAGGCTAGGTTCCTGGATTATGATTTATAAATAGATATAAGCAAATAGAAATGGCAGTACTGTATTTATATGGGTAGACTCATATTGATTTGGTCACATCATCCATGTATGTTAACCTAAAGCAATGTTTCATTCAAATAGTGAATCAAGTCAGTACCTGCAATATAAGCAGTACTTGAATTGACAAATATCTTTAACTAGTGGAAACAATTTTTATGCAAAGCTGTTCACATTGGCTGTGTTTAATTAATATTATTATTATTATTATTATTATTATTATTATATTTGTGCCATATTACCATTTTATTTAAATTTACATTTAAAATAACAGCTTTTGTTTAAATCACACACAATTAAAAATTAAGCATTGTTATTTTGCTGTTCAATAGGATATTTTATTTTGCTGTTGACAAGTGGAAAGTCTGTTTTTTTATTTGGGAATTATGGGGCATTTTTTTCATGTCAGCGCTGTATGCAGAGAAAGCAGTGGTAAAGAAAGGAACAGGGAGATTTAACAAATAATAAAATATAGGAAGTTGTTGTAGAAGATGATCAGTATTAGTAATTCTGCATCCCTAATATTTTACTTTATGACCATCATTTGGAATCACACAATGTTATGACCTAGAATCTCCTCAAAGTAATATTATTTAAAGGGACAGTCTACACCAGAATTGTTGTTTTAAAAGATAGATAATCCCTTTATTACCCATTCCCTAGTTTTGCATAAACAACACAGTTATATTAATAATTTTTTACCTCTGATTTTCTTGTATCTAAGCCTCTGCAGACTGCCCCCTTATCTTAGTTCTTTTGATAAGAGATGCATTTTAGCCAATCATTGCTGACTAATAAATAACTCCACGGTAGTGATTGAGCACAATGTTATCTGTGGCACACATG
>CAJPDP011175496.1:0-11394 GCA_905336975.1 Bombina variegata variegata
TTTGTCTCTCATAGTTGAGGTATACCTATGACGAAAATTACAGGCCTCTCTCATCTTCTTAAGTGGGAGAACTTGCACAATTGGTGGCTGACTAAATACTTTTTTGCCCCACTGTATATATATCTTTCTACATATATGGTGGGATAAGTGCGATTGAACTTGGTATGAAAGAAGGTGAATATTTATTCGTACATTAAAGGGGTTGCATCCAACTCTGAGTTTAATCCTAGTGGGTGTAATGTTTTCATCCTATAGATCAATTCAGCCTCCTTTTTAAGTAATCTAGTCTCAAACTTTCCTCCTCTCCAATCTGGTTCGACTTTAACTATCCCCCAGAATTTAAAATCTTTAAGTCTGTTATTATGGACCTCCCTAAAATGTTTATAAAGATGGGTGTCCTTATTTCCATTATCAATTAGGCATAGGGGCTTCCTTATCCTCTCTCTTAGTGTTCTTGTGGTTTCGCCCAAGTATTGTAGTTTACAGCTGCATTGAATCATATACACTACTCCGTGCACCTGATAGTATCTCTAATTAGAAATGTTTCACCTGTTTGGTGAGAGAAGTATTGTTTTATTTTAGAGCTGTGATGGCAGGATCTACAGCAATGACAGGGATAGAAGCCATTAACTTCATTGCCAAGCAAGTCTTTTTGTATAAGGTTAGATCTTGTTCCTTTAAAATCACTTCGAGCTAAAATGCTCATCAGATTTTTTGATCTTCTTTATATAAATCTTGGTTTTATGGAAGGTTTGTCGCCTATAATTGAGTCTTCCCTTAGTATGTGCCAGTACTTGTTTATTATTTTTAATAATTATTCTAAACAGCTGCTTGCACAGTGTTTATCATATTTGTGTTTCATTGCTGAACTGTATTAGATTGGTTCAAACTTTTTTCTTTTATATTTGAGTATACTTCTGTGTGTTTTTGTTTAAATTAAACTTATATCTATTGTAATCTGCTTCTTTCGATCTCATCCTTAGATTATAGGTTTATTTGATTTGATTTAGAATTTACAGTTATACAACACATTCATTTCTGTCATAGACATACAGCATTTTCTTATACTTTATCCCTAGCTTCTAGCGCCAGTACTCTTACCCTTCTCTTTCTAGGCCTAAGGTGGTGCCACATGGTCCATTTGGGTCTGAGAAGGGTGGAGAGAGTGTGTGGCAGTGACATGCTCAGGACCAGTGTGACAGCTTTAAGCAGTAACCTAGGGGGAGAGACGGCTATGCCTTCTGCATCCGCCCAAGGTGTTAAGAGAGGAATTTTGGGGGCTAGTGTTATGTTAGTCAAAGGGGTCAGTCCGAGGATGACTTTGAAATTGTAGAAGTGTCATCAAATGAGGATGGGCATAGCCCTATTGGCCATAGGGATTCTGATAGAATTAGTGATTTTGAGGAAAGGGGTCCTGAGTCTTCAGAGGCTGGGTTGTGGGAAGATATGTGTGTCATGTCCCTTTATTTAGCTTCCTCTGGGGATGAGTTTGTCCTGTCTACTCCTGAAAAAATTAGGCCTGTGGGTAGGTCAAGTTTATCTGGGCCTTCATCTGGTGCTCCTTTTTCACTGGGAGAGGTGGGTCGCAATGTTATGGCCAGAGGTCTCATCAGGTCAGAGGAAATTGGGGTTATTGGGGCAGATTCATCTGCTACTGGTTCTTCTTTTACAGGATTAATGAATACTGGCTCAGGGTCAAAGGATCAAGCTGGCCTGCCTGTTACTGTTGGTGGTGTTGGCGGCCTGGAGGGGACTTCCTTCAACCTACAATGCTCTTGGACAGATTCAATTAGGCATGATCCTGAGGATGGTGTCCTTCAAGGGGGGGGGCGCCTGGACATGAGGAGACATGACACAAGGGTGAGCATGGCCCATGAGGTGGGTCAGAGTTTTAAAGAAGGTTGGATTAGTGCTGATAACTGTGTAACAATAAATGCCAATGGTGTGGATAGAAGGCCCAAGGGGTCTGGTGTTGGTGGTGTGGCTTCTAGGTGTAGGACAAGAAGAAGGGAAGGGCTGGATGACATATGGTCCATGGGGGCAGGTTTTCCAGCTCCTAAGAGAAGCAGGGGAGGAGCAATGGTTAGAACTCACACTGTAACTAGGGGACGTGGGGAGGTTTGTGACTCGATGGGGGGATTTCACGTGTCCATGTTTTACAGGATCAATTATGGCAGCTTCAACAGCCAGGCTTGGCAGGAAGGGTTGCAGCTGCTGGACAAGCTGGTGGAGGCAGGAGAGTAACGGAGTCTCACGGGAGTGGGTTCCATGGTGCAGAGAGACAACACACTGCGGACACTCCTGGTGGGGGCTTCCAGGAGGCTGATTGTTGGACAGATGAGCTTGGCGTCACATCAGGGGGACAGAGGGTTGAAAAGGATGCTAATGTGAATGTGAATGCGAGTGATTAGGTGGCTGAGACTTTGGTGGCAGGTTTGCGGGAGTTATTGGCCAGCTTTGAAGGTTCAGGAATGACAAGTATTCCGCCGGTTGCTTGGGCATAGATTCCCCCCCCCCCTGAAGGGGAACGTGGGAATGCTCCCAGTGGTCTTATAGCCCAGAGCTCCTTGACACGGGAGACAGTAGCGTCTGGTAGACTTAACAGTTCTCAAGTTGCACAAGTGGGTAAGGAAAATGAGGGCGATTAGGTGAAGGTGGTTTCAGGGCCTTAGCTCAAAGTGCCTGACACTGCCATGTCTAGGTCCTGTTTGTGTTCCATTGGTCCTTTGGGTATGCATTTAACAGCAAAGGTGAGGGAAAAGATCTGGAAAAGGGAATTTATTGAGCTTTTTTCTCTTTTGCTGCTGGACCAGTCTTTTGAGATCCCAGAGGATGCTAAAAAAGACTCGATAAAAAAGGAGGAGAGAAAAAGGCGTTATCTGAAATTGCCCAAAACATTCACAAACTGGTTTCAGGCCTTCATCATTTACACCAGTGTAATGAAGGGTAAGTTTCCTGAGCAGGGTGCCCCCCTTTTTTGCTATCTGGACAAGATAACGGTGGCTCAGAGAACTTATGGGGGTATGGCCTGGTGGACTTATGACAAGCAATTTTATCAGTGTTTGTCAGTTAAGCCCAACATAAAGTGGAACAATCGTGATATGGGGCTGTGGTTGAAAATCATGACACCGCTCAGGAGCTCGCAGCCCTTTTGAGTCGGTGCCGGCTGACCATCTGCCACGGGGTCATCGGCAACAGTCATAAAAGGGTTTTGTTTCACCTCCAATGACAAAGGGTGTACATGGGGAGCCTCCTGTAAGTTCAGACACGTTCAGGATGTGGAGGCTCACACCCTTACATCAAGTGCTTTAAAAAAGCTAGCACAGGCGGTGGTCTCGAAGGGCCTGAAAAAGGGGGCAATCCCGGTGAGGGTTAAAGAGATGGAGCATTGGCTCTTCAGGTACGCTGGAAGGAGGGGGTATAGTAAAAAGGCTGCCCTGTTAATGCATGGTTTCGAATTTGGTTTCTAGATACTCTCTACTGGGGGTGTCGAAACATTTAGGAGCAATTTAATATCCGCTAGGGATTGGCTAGGGGTAGTTAAAGAAAAACTTGGAAAGGAAGTGGTGTTGGGACGCATGGCTGGTCCTTTTAAGTTGCCACCGATTTAGCCCCTGGGGTCAGACCCTAAAAAGGAACCAGGCAAGTTCTGTATGATACACCGTTTGTCCTTCCCGAAAAAACAATCAGTAAATGATGGCATTCCTGAGGAGTTGTCGTCTGTATCGTATGCTTCATTCGATCAGGCGATTCAGCTAGTAAGGGAGACGGGACCGTTTGCCTTACTGGTAAAAATGTATATTGTTGCGGCATTTCGGTTGCTTACGGTTCACCCAACGTCTCATTATTTGCTGGGATGTTACTTTTATAGTTTTTATTATGTGGACCTATGCCTGCCCATGTGGTACTCTATTTCCAGTTCACTTTTTTAATGTTTCAGTTCTTTTTTGGAGTGGGTAGTCTGATTTCAGGGTGGTTCCCACTCGGTTGTGCACTACCTCAATGATTTTTTATTTGTGTGTGTTACTTTGAGAGACATTTGTTATCAGATTGCAAAATATTTTGTGGTACCTATTGCCCGGGAGAATTCTAAGGAGTCGACTACAGCCTTCTGTTTCTTGGGAATTATAATTGATTCCGAAAGAATGGAGTGTAGGCTTCCTGTTGATAAAGTTCATGACTTGGTAGACATCATTCAGCGTTACCTTGCAGTGGAGAAGATGATGTTGAATGAGTTGCAGTCCCTTGTGGGAAAACTTCATTTTGCGTGTAAAATTATCGCCATTGGAAGGGTGTTCTGTAGGCGGCTGTCATTGGCTACATCGAGGGTTGCGAAGCCTCATCACTTTGTGCGTCTAGACAAGGAACATAAAGATGACTTGAAGGTTTGGAAGATGTTTCTGGGCCAGTTTAATGGTGCAACTTTATTCCAAGACAGGAAGGTGTCTAATGAGGAGTTAGGTCTGGTGACCGATGCCGCTGGGGGGTTTGGCTTTGTTTTTTTTTTCCAGGTGCATTGGTGCTCTGCACCTCGGCCTGAGTCCTGGGTTGAGTGTGGTCTGGTGCGGAACCTGGTGTTTTTGGAACTGTTCCCGGTCATTGTTGCCCTTTATGTATGGGAGGAGGATTTAAAAAACAGGTCAGTTGTATTTTATACGAATAATATGGGAGTAGTGTCCGCATTAAATAGCCTGTCGGCTTCGTCAGTATTGAGTTTGCTGAGGCTGCTTGTTTTCAAATGCTTAAAATTTAATATGTTTATTAGAGCCAAGCATATTTCTGGAGTGTGTAATTCAATTGCAGATGCTTTGTTTAGTTTTCAGTGACATCAATTTTGAGACTTGGCTCTGCAGGCGGATGCAGAAGGGCAGCCGTGTCCAGAACAGCTGTGGAGTCTTGGGTCAGAGGAATGGCTGGACTGGTAAAGTCTTTTCTGGTGCCAAGTACGTGGGTTTCTTATTCTAAAATTTGACAGGAATGGGAAGTGAGGTTGGCTAGTGAGGGTGCATGTGAGTCACAGGATGATCTTACTGCTTATTTACTTGAATGGATTTAGCAGTGGAAGTGTATACGGCTGTCAGCAGCAGCAATGGATAAGAAACTGGCCGCACTAGCTTTTCGCTTTAAGATGTTGGGTTTAAGTGACGTAACAAAGACTTTTTGTGTAAGGCAGGTGTTAAGGGTATGAAAAAAGGGGCTTGCGTAAGGGACCATAGGAGAACCATTACATTTGCGTTGTTGGAGATACTTTGCAACATTTTGGCTGACACCTGTTCTTCCCTATTTGAAGTCTGTTTATTTCATACAGCCTTTGTTTTGGCCTTCTTTGGGGCATTTTGCATCTCTGAGCTGGTAAACAAGAATACGCCAGGTGGGTTGAGAATTGATGATGTTTTGTTGTCTGAGTCAAGGGCTGATATTCTGTTGTGAAAAAGTAAGATTGACCGGTACAGAAAAGACTGTTGTGCTTTTTCCTAGTAGACATGAGGTGTGCCCTTGTAAGTTGTTGGGACAGTTCCTGCACATATGTCCGCAGTTGGAGGGCCCCTTGTTAATGCATATGGATGCAGTGGCGGCTCGTGGGTTATTCAAATGGGGGTTCACAATATATACATTTTTAAAATTAAATACCATTTGAAAAAGATGTAAGCTTACATTCCTGCTTTTTCAAATAAAGATACCAAGAGAACTGAGAAAATTTGATAACAGGAGTAAATTAGAAAGTTGCTTAAATTGCATGCTCTATCTGAATCATGAAAGAAAATAATTGAATACAGTGTCCCTTTAATGGCCGAAGTACAGCAACTCAGCATTTGTGAGATGCCTCATGGTTAAATAAATAAATATTTTTATTTATTTTTATATATAGCCTATAGGTAATAAATAATGGCATAAAAAACACATGATTTAATAAAGCAAAAACACAAAACAATGCAGAGTATTAAAAAAACTTTGACATTTATTGTAAGTCTGCAAAATAATTTAATGTGAATAACTTTATATTATGAGTTTTTAAGAAATAGTGCTAATACAATTTCAATTGTACATATTCTCACACACATACACACATATATATATATAGACACACACACATATATATGTGTGTGTACAGACCTATACAATTACTATTACTTTGAATAAGGCATGGGCTACAAGGGCTAAATGACTGATAATGTCTGTTGATCGTCTACTCCTGACAGGTCACACACTGATTGTTTTAAGAGGGGTTTGGAAGAATTTAATAAGAGAGGGTCTTAACCATTAGAGTCCTGTATTGGCAATTTGACACTGGCAGACAGACTTTGCAATTTACAAGCCCCATAAAGAAACTGTAAGGGAACAGAAAGGGTAAACAAACATACATGCCCAGGGCAGAGCTCCACTATCTAACAGCTGCAGCATTAGCCTAAACAGAAGTTCACAGTTCCTGCTCACACTGTACATTAATGGAGGGAGTGCTGTGTCAGATAGGTTAGGAAGTTTATGACTGGACAATCGCTGCAGGGATAAACAAAATACTAAGCAGTGAACATAGATAAACGTTAACTCTGTGCTTCCTTGACTGCCTGCAGCAGCCTGATTCCATCACAGTCAGTGCTTAGTGAGTGAGACCACAGGGCCCAGGAGTTGTCATTTGATTTAGCCACCCACCATTAAAGAACACTGGTCTCCACAAGAGTTGCACTTTGACACAACACTGGCACGGTCTGTACCCTGGCTGACATGTGAGTCACTGACTACATAATATATGTGATTACCCACCTCCTCCTGACTGGCGTCCTCACTAGTGTCAGCTGAGCCACACACACAGGGCAAGTTTAGGCTAAAGCTAGAGTTCCCGCGTGCAGTAATAGAGCAGCAGGAAGTGGAACAAATTCCTATGCTCTGTAGTAGTATAGCGCACCCTACAGTTTCCAATGTGCGCCTCCCACACACACAGCTCTCAGTGTGCGAGTGTCACGTGACATGCCAGCAAGCTTGTTCTCACTCGCACACTGAGACCTGTGCGATTAGCAAAGCTATGGGCTGGGTTGTGGGAGGCGCTACAGGCACTGCAGACAGAAAGGGGAAAGTGCTTTTCCCTATACTTCTATCTATCGCACATGAGGGGCTGTGTGATAGATAGCAGTAAACATGGCAATTTTTTTTTTTACAAAACTGCAGTGGAACCTGGATTAAAAATATATATAATTAGATTTATTAAGCCAAAATGAAACATGAATTAGATTTATTAATCCAATAAGATTTATTTATTTAATTTGTTTTTTTTATTTTTTATTTCTTATTCTTTTGGAGGGCTCTGGGGGTTCACGTGCGGTTGTGATCCTATGGANNTATGGATTGGAGTTTTTTGTCCCAATTTCAGTTCTGGGCAATACTGGAAGTATCGCTAATGAAATTAGGCTTGGCACCCTCAGAGTTTGGGTCCCATTCCTTTAGGATTGGGGCTGCTATGGAGGCATCAGTCTTGAGTTTGAATGAGAAGGTGGTGTGGAACATTGGGAGATGGGGGTCTCAGAGATTTAAATTGTATATTCGCCCTGACATGAGAGTATAAGGATGTGTTATGTTTCTTTGTTTTGTACCCTAGATTTTAAAAGAATGTGGTTGGTTGGTCATCGTTCAGGAGATCAGCGGCAATGAAGGTTGACGGCCTCCAGTTGGGTTTTCTGGCATCGGCCTGAGAGGTAAAATGGTTTGAGGTGAGGGGTCTTCGATGGAATTGCTTGTTGCCGATGATTGTGGGATATTGTAGCAGGTTTCAGCCTCCTGATGTTCTAATGGTTCATGCATGTGGTAATGATTTAGGGTACATGGCCCAGTGGGAACTTGTAAGAAAAAACAAAAGGTATTTGGGTAGATTGCAGGATTTGTACCCTAATTTGACTATTGTATGGTCTTATATTATTCCTAGGATGGTTTGGAGGGTGGCTTGGAACCGAGTCAAGCTGGATAGAAGTAGGAAGAAGGTGAATAAATTGATTGGGTCTTTTGTGAGAATTGTGGGTGTAGTAGCACATCATCGGGATATGGAGGACGTTGGAAATGGGGAGTTATATTTAAAGGATGGGGTCCACCTTAATGATTTTTGTCTGCAGTTTTTTATATTGGATTTGAAAGAGATGTTGGGTACCATTTGAAGTGTTTGGTGGGACTGGGCTGATAAATAAGACCACACAATGGCAGGGGTGCTGGTTTGGGCATCAGATATTGGTATATGGCCACAAGGATAAGGGGGGAATTTTGCCTCTCCACAGGGTGGGAGTACATTGGTGTACTTCTAGGGGCAAGGGGTCCTCTAGAAGCAAAGTGTTCATTATTTATTCAACGGGCTCCACCAGGGGATAGTTGTGTCCAGAGGAATGAAGGCCAGGATACTGATGGGTGGAACTAGCACCATTTACTGGTTCAATTTGAGTAAATGTTTGTTATTGGAAAGGAATACAACAGGGGGGTTTGGTTAAGCACATCTAACAAAAACATATTATATTTTAATGCTCATATTGTGGAAGTGCTGCTAAAATGACATAAATAAATATAAGACAAAAACAGGTATTGGCGTACCTCCAAACACATAAGACCACATATTTTCACATATTTTTAACATATGTCTTAATGCTGCAAAAAATTACCTTCTTAATATTTCTTAATTATAATTTTTTTATAGATGGGATCTTAGTCACACAATATGGCCATATTCTGCTCAGCCAGTCACCACTTACAAGGTGTCCTAAAATAGACTGGTCCTAACACTATCAAATTAGTCTTACTGGGTTGAATCATACAATTCTAATATGCCAAAGTAGGATTCCAACATTGCAATACTATACCACAAATGTTATTAGAAAGGAGTTTTATAACTTTATATTGTTATTTAAAGGTTACTTATGTGGTTATATAAAAGAGTTTATATATATTTAATAAAGTAGGCTGCAGCCAAATGTATACCAAGATATAAGTCTTGTGTCTTTATTACATGGAGGGGTAATGATAATCAGTAGTAAAAGGTTTAGAGGATTGTTATGTGTGTGAGGGCTGGAACTTGATGACTCAGAAGGTCAAGGAACAGCATAAGGACTAAAGAGTCAAGAATCTAGATTTATAATCATGCAGAAGTGTAGCGTGAGGAACACTCCTCTTATTTTTGCGATAAAGCTAGATTTATTGTTAATTTTTGAATGTCATTTTAGATGTGAAATACAAATAGAGCAGTACAAAATTTATATTTAGTAATATTTGGAATACAGGAGCAGATTAATATAATTTTAATCTCAACCTTTACTGTAATTTTTTTTTTAAATTAAAATAGGTAAAACACTATTAAAGCATGTTTAAATAATTGACTTTTTCCATTTACAATACTTTATTCATGCTTTTGTTTAAGTGGTTTATTTATATAAATCTATTGGATATGTGTCGTATTGATGCAGATTGAATTAATAACACCCAAAGTTGTAATTTTGTAATCTCGGTGCCAAGTTTTAATTTAAGTGTTACAGATAAGGAATATATGAAGTATTGACATATAAAAATGATGCATCTAAATAAGTTATTTGTTAACATATAATTTAAAAGAACCAGTGTCAGTGTAGGAGGCATGGTACAACCTCTCAAAGACTGATGTAAGGGCACCTCCTTGAGGTGGTAATAAGGTGATTTTACTTGACTGTAGGGTGACGCCCATATTGCTAAACAAAATGTAGAGTTTGTTGTATTAATTTCCCTGTAGGTTAGAGAGAATAAATTGAAAAAGTGGGTGGGGTTTAAAGTAAATCTGCAACATACGAGTTACATATCAGGAAAGCAAAGAAAACACATAATGAAAAGATACTGTATTTTTTTCTTAGTAAGCATTATGGTCTAGATAACAAGTGGAGAGTAAAAATGGTAGTGCTAACATCGCTAGAGCACAATCCGTATCGCTCCTGTAGTTCTGTTTTTACTTCCATGTTACAAGTTGAAAGTAAAATGTTAGCACTTGAGTGAAAGCCTCAGTCACGCTAACATCTGGAGATCAGATAGCGCTTCTATGCTAGATCCCTCACCTAATAGACTTCTATGGGTTGCACTACAAAACTCAGGTCTGCCTTTTACTCGCATTAACCCAAAGGTGTCCTAAGCTGAAGGTGCACTAAAAAAAGAAGAAATAGAGTTCTTCACTCAGTACTACTTGTATTTTAATGTAAATATTTACAGTATTGATATATATATATATATACTGTATACATATGTATATATACATATACTGTATATATATATATATATGTGTGTGTGTGAGAAAGTTTTTTGTTCTGCGCCTTTCTTCTGTGGTAGTATAGTAATAATAATAATGGGGTATTATCTCCCCTATCCCCAAACACTTACTTCAGAAAACCTCAATCAATATGAGGTAAGTAGTCACCCTTCGCAATATATTTCCATATGCACCTGCAAGGATTCCAATCCGTCAGCTGATTTGTTAGTACAACCAGAAGATGAATCAAATGTGCTGTATGCTGAGGCTGTATGTAAGATCCTCACTGTAGAACTGGTAGCTCGTGGTACATGTAAAGGGAACAGACAAAAGGGTCCAAAAATAGTGAAGTATGTCTTTATTAAAAAACTCCCACACAATGAAATACAATTGTCAGCCCACTCACACAGAGAAACCTCAATCGATATGAGGTAAGTTAAAAGCCAGAATAAATCATTACAGTGGCAACAGGAGCATACAATAACCTTTAGAGTCACTCATAACTCAAAATGTATCCGTACAGCGTCCCTGACGCGTTTCAAAGTCACCTTCTTCCTCAGAGGGATAGAAGTACGGTATTACTTACACAGGCATCAGTACAATGTTTTAAAATCGGCGGTGTGTTTGCTGGAGCGTAATCCACGCTTCCTGATTGGTCAAAAATTCCTAGCCGATCATTGGATGTTCATTCCCTTGCGTGATTGGCCCAAATGATCACATGTAATGGTCACGTGATCCCGCTGTGAGTATTTTCACAGATTTTAAGGTGGACTAATCATGCAGTGGATGAATTACAGCACAATTAATTCCGGTGACTACTTAAGCATACTTTGGGTAAAATAACAATGCTATAAAGTATATAAATAAGCATTCTAATATTAGATAAAATTAATATAATAAATGCAAAACACGCAACTTTTAAAAGCCTAAAAACTGCAAGTTAAAAAAATGTGTAAATAATAAATTATACACATATATACAGAACGAAGACAGAATAGATATTAGATATGTGCATGGCTAAAAAATTCGGTTCATTTTCGGTTCGGATCGATTCGGACTTTTCGAATTTCGGTTCGGATCGATTCGAATTCGGCAAAATTTGAATGAATTTGTTTCGGATTTATTCGGATTCGAATGAATTCATTTCGGATTTATTCGGA
>CAJPDP011176215.1:0-10107 GCA_905336975.1 Bombina variegata variegata
GACTCGCGGCCAATGGGCCGCCAGCAGGGGGTGTCATCAACCCGATCGTACTCGATCGGGTTGAATTCCGGCGATTCCTGTCCGCCTGCTCAGAGCAGGCGGACAGGGTTATGGAGCAGTGGTCTTTGTGACCGCTGCTCCATAACTTGTGTTTCTGGCGAGTCTGAAGACTCGCTAGAAACTCGAGCCGTCAAGCTCCGTTCAGAGCTTGATAGATAGGCCCCTAAGACTGTGCACACACCATACCTGCATACAAAGTTTGTAAATAAACATATAACTCACAAGAAAGCTACATCATGTCAGGCATTTATGAGTAAAGAGTGGTATTAAGGGGAACCAGAAATAAAGCTGATGGTTTTTACTGAGCAGTAAAGAAAAATAATGATTACCAGTTTCATGATATAATGTATGATTAGGAAACTATTTATAAATAACAGAAAAACATAAATAAACAAAAGATAGATGCTAAACCTCTGCTGCTTATGTGCTGAATGTGCTCAGAATGTTGAATGTAAAAAACTGTTACCGGCATTAATAGAACTTATTTCAGAATATCTTATCAATAAGACCGATTGTTACATCTAACTCATACACTTACTGGAGAATGTGATTAAAATCACTATATGCTGATATAAATAGCATCATATTGGTGAAACGTATTACTGGAAACATATTAGTTTAAAGAACTATATAGCCTGAATTGGTCATTTTGATTCCATATTTCATATCTGCTTCCAGAAAATGATACCATAGGATGTTTTGTGTGATTGTGTGCCAGTATATAATGTAGATGCAATTACTGCTCGTAATCAGAACCGAATCTAAAGTCTAATTACAATGTATTATTTTTTTTATTTATAACATGCAAATATCCACAGGTTTCCATCACCTATAATTAACTCCATTAAAGGGACAAAAAAAACTTATTTTTTTTCTCTTATTATTAAGGTAGAATATTTTAAAACAATGTTTCAATTTACTTCTATTATCAATTTTGCTTCATTCTCTTGGTATCCGTTATTAAAGGAACAGCAACGCACAACTGGGAGCTAGCTGAAAACATCAGTTAGCCAATGACAATAGATATATACGTGGAGCCACCAATCAGCAGCTAGCTTCCAGCTCCTAAAGCTTCCTAGGTATATTTTTCAGAAAAGGATACCAAGAAAACTAAGCAAATTAGATAATAGCATTAAATTGGAAATTTGTTTAAAATGTAATGTTCTATCTAAATCAGAAAATAAAAAAAATTAATTTCATGTCCCTTTAACTTCAAAATTAATTAAACTTACAATACATGTTTCTCATCATCCCTTGTATTGATACTCTCTTAGTGGAAATACTTACCTTAAGCCTTGCATCCCCCATTAACTTTGAGATGCATTAGAACTTCTAGCATCTCCTTGGAAACAAATATGTGTGCTAAATAAGTGACAGCCTATTAACCACCATGCAATAGATACTCAGAAACATAGATTTTGATGGTAGATAAGAACCATAGGCCAATAAGTGTGCCCACATTTCCTATAAAGTATAAGCTTAATTAGTTTACAGGATAGCTTAATTAGGTTATAGGATGAACATTCTTAAAGTCCGCACAGTGTTTGTCTTTAACAACTCTTATTGAAGTTTATTCCATGAATCAACTGCCCTTTCTGTGAAGTGCTTCTGTAAAATTACTCTTGACCCTACTATCCTTCAACTTGAGGTCTTGACTCCTTGTTCTGGTGTTGCTCTTTTTGTGACAAATGCTTACTTAAATGTTTCTATCATATCCCCTCTTTCCCTTCTCTCCTCTAAACTATACATGTTTAGGTCATTGAGTCTTTCTTTTGTAAGTTACTTTGTTAAGTTACTTTTTAGACCATGTACCATTTTAATAGCCCTCCTTTGAATAGATTCCATGTAACTTATATCTTTCAGTAAATATGGCCTCCAGAATTCCACACAATATGCAAGATGAGGCCTAAATTAGCTATCTCTAGATGGCATAAGAACCTTATTCCTGCTTCAAATACCTCTGCAACAAAGTATTCTATTGGTCCCACTCAAATTTCAAATCATCAGAAATAATCAGGTTATTTTGGCCCAGACTGACGGGAAAATGCCTTTTTGGCCCCACCAGGCTCGCAGGTTGTTGGTGTGTATATTCGAAAAAAGGGGGCTGACCCGCGAAGTGGCCATGTGTCTCTCATTGGAAACAATAGGGATTGCGGCTTCTGCAAAAAGCTGCCGACATTGCCACTGGTCGGCAATCTCAGCAAGGGGGCGTATTTGAAGTGTTCCTACACAGCACAGACAGTATGCTCAATGAAACAAAAAACGATTTCTGTGTAGGAACACTTAAAATAATGCATACCTATTCTAACTAAACCTACGCTACCTGCCTCACACTAGATAATATGGCTGAAACCCTATACCAAACATGCAGGGCTGCATTTTCTTGTATAATGCATAGTAATTTAAAGGGACATGAAACCCAAAAAAAATTCTTTCATGATTCAGATAGAAATACAATTTTACACAACTTTCTTATTTACTTCTATTATCTAATCTGTTTTATTATCTTGTTATCATTTGTTGAAGGATCAGCTATGCACTAATAGTTTCTAACTGAACACATGGGTGAGCCAATAACAATCGATATATATATGCAGCCACCAATCAACAGCTAGAACCTAGGTTCTCTGCCGATCCTGAGCTTGCCTATATAAACTTTTCAGCAAAGGTTAACAAGAGAAGGAAGCAAATTAAATAATAGAAGTAAATTGGAAAATTGTTTAAAATTGTATTCTCTATCTGAGTCATGTCTCTTTAAATGTATAGATTTTAAGCATCTTTTTGGTGTGTTCTTTTTATTATTTTTTTTATTTTTTTTTAATATTTTCTTTTATTGAGGTTTCAAAAAGCAAATCACAAAATGAAACTGAAGAACAATATACACGGGTAATTATTGCGAAAAATGTCAAATACGTTACAATGTTAAATGTATACAAACATCTAGGAAGGAGAACAAGCAGTAATGGACAATTCAATTGTACAGTCGTGATTTACCTATTTAAGTAAGGGTCTCTTGAGTAACTCAAGAGGCTTCTCCTAGACCCCAAACATCAGCAACGAAAAACAGCTAGCAAAGGGTAGTATGGGGCGAAGAAGACCTCCTCAGGGTCAAAAAACTAAACCTCTTTTTTCTATAAATAGTGAGTTGTGAAAAGTAGGGTAGAATGAGAGAATATAGTTGCGATGCATCTAATGGGATATATGATATAGATAGTTATTGTAATTGAGTACGTAGGTAGGTTGTGTTTAGGGATATAACTCAGCAAATAGTAGAAATAGTGTGGTGGAACTGGTATAACTTGTAAGATCTGGTTCTAAACCTAGTGGATCACAACTGCGGAGTAAATGATTGGACTGTATGCCTAACAGATCAGATACAGTGTGAGTTGTACAATGTATCTCTTTGCTTGGCAGAGGAGTAATTACTATTGAATGAGTTGTCCTGATCAGTATTTCTGAGTCAGGATAGGTAGAAGAGAGATATAATATGAGTTAAGGGAATGTCTCTAATACTGGAAGTATAGACTTCAATCTCTAATGTAGTGGAGATTATTGTAAGCACTGATGAGCAGTTGCTGAGTTCAAATGTATTCTCCTGTAACTTTTAGGCAATAATGTAATAGCAGATGATTGGTGATTCAGCAGCACAGGTTAGAAGAGCGTGCAGCACCTGTGTCGAGTAGGTCTCCCAAGGAGCGCTGTGTGAGCTCAGAGTCTAGCAGGCTGCTTGTCTGTGTCTGTCTGTGACCGCTGTGAGAGGAGAACTGACAGGCTGCTTCGCTGCAGATGATCTGACACGCTATGGCTGGGTAGCGTGCGCAGCGTGTATGAAGCTCCGGTATGACAATAGAGAGTAGTTAGGTGATAATTTGTAGAAGTTGCAGTAAGACCGATCTGTTGGTAATAAGTCCTGTATGTAGCGTTGTTCAGAAGAGGTAGCAGAGGAAATCCGTGAGTGCGGTAAGAGAGATACTGTAACCTCCGGCAGCAGTTACAAATAGAGCTGGCTTGAAGTCTGTTTGTCGGGTAATGGCGCTTGAAAGCGTCTTAGCAACACAAGTGCTAGTTTAAGGTTAAGGAACCTTAGTGCTGATGTAGGAGAAGGCTTCTGGATAGAAAGATCTAATCATCCATAGAAAAGGAATGAAATCCTGAGAGACAAGTAGTTCCTGAGAGTGGATTGTAATCCTGCTGGAACTAACTGAAACAATACTGAAGCAAGAGAGAGGGCGTGTCCAGAGTTTAAATAACCTTGCAAGGTGTGAGCACAGGTAGAATTAAAGGGGCAGGAGAGAAATGGAAGTAATCCGTGACATAACTAGCGTGGTAACATAAGTAAATAGTAATAAGCAGGATACGACATAGAAAAGATAAGTCGTGTAGTTAGATCTCCTAAATTAGGAGGTGCATTATTATGGGGGGGAGGTGGGCATTTAAGTATGGGAGGTATGATAAGATGAACTTCACATTATTAAAATATTTGGTAAGAGCAAATATTAATAAAGATGTAAAGCTCTACTTATAATAAGAACCTGTGGACGCTTAATATGGGCTAGGGTAAACTATGTTTCAGGGGAATGTACCAAAATAAGATAGGGGAGACTATCCATAATAAAGGGATATAGCAAGCACTTAAAGGGACAAACCAAATCGGATTATATGAATGGGGGACTTCAGTATCTGTCAGCTTATCAAGCATGGCATGGATAAAGGTGTAAATCATATACATTTGCTCTGATTGTGTAGCAGTCAAATACATATTAATGGCAACATGTAGCTAGAACTAAAATTCTTCTATAGAGCCACACACCTACAAGAAATAGGCACCCACTGCTCCGGCCGCTAGCAGTAGTGTGTCCAAATTAGAGGCAGCACCATAGCTCCAGAGGTGCAACTACTACAGTAGAGATCTCTTTAGAATTGGAGAGTACATGTAAGGGCGAAGGACCAGCCTTACCCAAGCAAACATGGGAGTGAGATAAAGATATCGCTATGCAATGCTATATATCTCGCAGAGTGTGTGACTAAAATGCAAGGAACCTGTGAGTGTAAAACAATAAACATATATGAGCAAGGACCTGCAAATGTCCAGGCCTTAGGATTATCGAGATGTTAATGCAACCACAGTGATATCTGAAGGCAAACACCATTTAAATGTTTAAGAGAGTATTACAAACAATCAGAGCTTAGAACAGAGAGGGGTGTAATGAAATATATACATTATAGAAATTTACTCACATTGTCTATATAAGTATAACATCTAGAGTAAGTATTAGCAAAAAAGTATGTATTCAGAAGTACCGAGATGTGAGACGTCCCTCATTCCCCATGCTACATGAATAGTAAAACAGGTTTTGCCCAATATATAGTTCTGTGTACTGAGGGGGACCCCTTCTACAGATTTGACAAATCATGACTAGAATTTAAAGCTGGTAAATATAGAAGTTAGGGCCCCTATAGATTAAAGGTACAATAAACAATTGGCTATCATAGAGGAATATGTGCCATACTCAACATTTAGGAGTGCATACAGGAATATAGTGTAATGCCTAACTGAGATAAAACATGAGAATAGCAAATGCAATCAATAACAAGCAGTCAGTCAGAGAGATATACAAAACTATGAGTAAACTGGAGTATGAAGATCCTCATTAATAGTGGCGATTGTCATAGACATTTGATCTCAGGAACAGAGTCAATACTCTAAAACTTCAGACCGCAGGGTTCCTGTTGGAGGAATAATATCATAGTGGGAATCCAGGGGAAGTGTTTGAAAAGTGATAGGGATAGTGAGAAAGCGTTGCCAATGTTCAGTTATTAGGACTGGGATAGATGTCCAGCTTATACATTGAAGTAGCTGCACATGTCCGCATCAACTTGCACTGCATAGTCCTTCACACATAGATAGTATAAGATTCAATATCCCTTGACATCTTAGCAGAGTAGGACACCATATTAACAAGCTAAGACCAGGTGGCCAATGCCCAGGTTAGCCAATCCCCTCTCTAAGACCACCAGGAGTTCCCCTCACCTGCTGTAGCAGCTTCAACAATGGTGGGTAATTACCACCAGCGACCGGGTACCAGAGAACTCCGCAGGTTTGCGGCGTGCAAATTATAGGTCCTATTAGCCATGGGTCGACCACGTGGTCTGTGACATATGTCACAAAGAGGTGTCGGAATGTCAGTCGGCAGTTGGAGGCCATGCGGTGGTGAGTATCTATCATCGGTGCCTCTTCCAAGTCGCGGCAGAGTGCATTCAGCTGTGGGTCCTGCAGTATAGAAACGGAGACTAGCTTTCCATCAGCCTCTCGCCTCTCAAGCTCTCTGTTGTTGTAGGGCAGTGAGAAAGATCCCGGTGCGAGGAGTAAAGATGGCGGCTGCTGGGTGTTAACTGTGTCTGCTGCGTACTTCTCCTCGCAGGCAGTTAGAGCAGCCGAAGCAATAGTGTGGTTATCAGGAGGTCTAAAAGCCTCAGTTACTGCCTCCAGAAGAGATTCATTGTGCCGGTCTAGTAGATCCTTAAGCTGAGTTAGAAGGAGCACGGCCATGTTTTCATACACTCGGTGACTTCAGGTAGGGTAGAGAGCAGGAATTGAAAAATTCAGATTGTTAATGCTGCAAAGTTCCTCCAACAACACCTAAAAGGTAGTTGTCAATATGAATCTCCAAAATAAAGACATAAATGGGTGTTTTCGATAGTATAAGCTAATAAAATTATGGGATATGTTAGGAGCTCTCAAAATATGCGTCCTGCTTCTGTGGTAGTTGGCTCCGCCCCCTCTTTTTATTATTTTAAACATTAATATAGAATTTAAAATATATAAATGTGTTATAAAAGACAGTAGTTTGCATATAGTATAATTTTAAAATTGTATAGTTTTACATAACTACATTTGTTTAACGTTGACCAGTTAAACGAATGCCGTTATGTAAAAATGTAAATTTTCAGCTTCTGACTTTGAAAACATTATTATATATTTTAAATTGTATATTGATTTTAACAATAATAAAAAGAACACGCCCAAAAAAGATGTTTAACATCTATACAACATTTAAAATAATATGCATTATACAGGAAAATGCATATCATTTAGAGATTGTATATAAATGTAATGCTACTTCAAATTCAAATCAGCCAATAGAATGAAAGCTTTTTCTATTGGCTGATTTGAATATCAGACAATTGGAATGCAAGGGCACCCCTATATAAGGGGATACGTCGCATTCAAGCTTCAGTTTGCGGGGGTGACCACATGTAGAAGACATCGGATGGAAGATCAGAAGAAGCGAAGTAGCATTGGAAGGAAAATGGATGAAGATCCAGTGGATGAGGTCAGACACCATGGATGAAGACCACCACCATGGATGAAGATGGATGAAGAGGAGCTGATCACATAGGGGCCGGATTCAAGTTGAGTGAGTAGAAAATTTGGGGTTTATAGCGTTAAGATTTATGTTCGTTGGCTTTTTTTTTTAGGATACGTTTTTTTATTTGACCTACCAAATGTCCTTTTCATTGCAATATTTGTTTAAGGATATGTTTTTTTTGTTATCAGGATTTTTTTAGTATAGGGATTTTCATCTTTTTTCTTGGGCAAAAGAGCGTAATCACTTTAGGGCAATACAGTACAAAATGCTATTCTAATGGCAATGACTAACCAAATGCCTGTTTCAGGGCAATCTTTTTTTAGGGTAGGTTTTTTTTTTTAGATTAAAAGAGCTATAATTGCTTTTAGGGCAATGCCCTACCAAATGCCCTTCTCAGGGCAATTTTTAGTGTAAGTTTTTTAAGATAGGCTTTTTTGTTTGAGGGGGATTACTTGGTTTTTGAATAGGGATTTCTTAAAAGTGAAAGAGCTATAATCCCTTTAGGGCAATTCCCTATCAAATGTGCTTTTCAGGACAATTTTTAGTGCAAGTTTTAGTGTTAGTATAGGGTTTTTATTTTGGGGTGGGCTTTTATATTTTTATTTTTTATATAGGCTTGTTTTTTTTGGTAGTGTTTTTTTATTAGGAATGTAATTTGTATTTTTGGTACTGTCAGTTTTTATTAAATTTCCTGTAACTTAGGGGGTATTAGGTTAAGGGTAGGAGTTAGCTGTTAGGGAACTAAAAGATTAAGGTTTAATAGGTTAAGGGGTGTCTGCGATAGATGATATTGGCACTTTAAAGCTTAAAAGTTTAGGGGGTGTTTGCCATGGGGGGTATTGGCGGTTTAGTGGTTAATAGGTTAGGGGGTGTTAGCAATGGGGTATTAGTGGTTTAGGGCTTAATAGGTTAGGGGTGTTTGCAGTGGGGTATTGTTGGTTTATGTGTTAATAGGTTAGGGGGTGTCTGCGATGGGGGCATTGGCAGTTTAAAGGTTAATACGTTAGGGGATGTTTGTGATGGAAGGTAATAGCTGGGGTTAATAGTTAGGGTTAATAGTTAAGAGTTTAATAGTTTAGGGGATTTTGCTATGAAGTAATGGTGATTTAGGGGTTAATAGGTTAGGGGGTGTTTGCAATGGGGTTATTGGCAGTTAAGGGGTTAAGTAGATTAGAGAGTTTATTGAGTTGGAGTATTGGCGGTTTAGGGATAAATAGGTATATTTATTAGGTTGGGTGCTATATATTACAAAGGGATTCTTTTCTTTATATCATCAATGTTGGTGGCGATGCTGGTTGGAATATATCGTCAGCGTCGCCACCCGTTGAGATGTATAGTAAAACGCCTCTCAGCGATGCTGCCTATAAACAATGTTGGCAGCTTGAAATATTTGGCCGGCTTGCTCAACATCGCGGCGGATCCCTATGGAATAAATTGCTGCATTGCAGGACTTTCGATCAGCGAGGCCTTTGTATCTGCTGTTGGGGCACAGCGCGCCACTATCATCTTCATGATAATTATTATCTACTGGAATCCAATATGTGAAGTAGCACTCTTCTTATTCATACGATTCAAACAGTTCCTTACCCCCTGAATCTTTACTTTTTTTTCTCACTGAACATGTCCATATGGCCAACTAAAATTAAAGCATATAACTTCAAGAAGCATTTGTTGAAATGTAGCAGAGGTGTGTGAACTTGTCATGTGCACTGTATGACAGCAGTGTATGCCTACCTAAGTATGCTCCCATGGCTTATAGTAAGGAGCTAATGATAAACAAATGATTCCAAGATTTAAGCTGGAAAAGCTAATTTTATTTTTTAATGTAAACTATGTCCGAATCATGTCATCAATTCATTTTAACTTTTATGTCACCTTAATAAAAAATATGAACCCAGAAATAGTCAGTCAGATTAGCAGATAGATAGATAGATAGATAGATAGATAGTAGGCGTGTGAAAATATGTAGATTTTAGCAATTTTTGGAGCTTTATTAATCAGATTTTCTTCTTGTGAAAATGAAGCGCACACAAATTTGGCTCAGAAAATATTTGAACATCACGAAAGTCGACCTACTTCCGCATTCAGCATTAAACGAAAATGCCAAATACACAATAATAGACAGAGTTAAAGAAAATGACTATGAAGAGTCTGGTATACAATTACATCTATTTTAAAAAAAAGTTGCCTTTTAGTAAATCATGATAGAATTAAGGTAGTTTTTAATTAACCTAATTTATCCCATAGTATGTTGGCAGGTAAATTTGCCAAGAAACATTTTTTTTTAACTAACCAACATAAGGTGTTTTGTGCTTTTGGATATTATGACTTTGAAGTTGTTCAGATTAGAACTATTATACTTGCAGTATACTAATACCACATACAGAACAATACTTCAAAGTTATACACCGGAGCTTGCAAATAGATGGCTATACTTATACAGTGTAACCTTGAAATAGATTTTAGATATTTTCTTTAAAATCATTTTGTTCTGGCCACACAGGCTGTGTAATAGCTCTATGATATAATACACCTGGTAGAGCATAACAGGAGACTGTAACCAAGGTATCCGAGACTTTTGATACATAAACCAACTAGCAACAAAGCTAGAAGATCAGAGAAGCTGGTATAATCAGTTGAACTGTACACAGCTCCACTCCTAAAGGATAAATAACTT
>CAJPDP011177326.1:0-11741 GCA_905336975.1 Bombina variegata variegata
AAATACAGAATAACTTAACCAATTTAACTGTAACTAGATAACTAGGAAAAAACTCACTGAAACAAGAGGTAAATGAATATAAGGCCCGTGGATCACATTTATTGAAGAACAATGAGAAGAACCTGCAGTTCTTAAATAAATAAATAACCAAGCAGGTGGCGACAATCGGGCCTAAGTATAGAAACCCCTGCTTTGGAGATGGTCACGGGACCAAAGCTGATAACAACAAGCGTAGCTCAGCTACACACAACCCAGTCAGGGTACCCCCAGGCTCAAGCCTGGGGACATTACCTTTTCTACAATGGCCATCACTCAACCTCCTACAGTCAACAGCTATAGGGCCCAGACTCCCCCCGCCACAAGAGGACAGATCCACTAATAGGTCCAGACTCTTGTTGCAACACACAATTACAATGTAGAAGAGCATGCTGAATGTTATATAAAAACAAGTCAATGCCCTCGTCCATTAGGTGGACTCTATTCAGGCGATAAAGACTTTTGTTAGCTGCCGAAATATTCCTTTGTCCAACAATAAAACCCTTGAGCTCCCTCACTACCTTCCTCATGTCTCAATTTTCTGCCTGACTTGAAAGGCTGCCTTATGGCACACCATGATGCCTCCACATTGATCCCGGGATAACTTTGGCCCATCCAATCCGCACACCAGACAACCACACTCTAAGCCCACACAGATCTACTTGTATGATTTTAATTAAATTAAGAGTAAAGAAAGCACCCACTTCATTGCCACCCAAATGAATTACAAGTACTTGAGGTTTTTCCCACCTCCTGGAGGCATCCCGCAATAATGCAGGCAGATTTGAAAAAATCACTGCAGTGGTCTGACATAGGCACTTTACCTCTGAGACCGCCTAAGCCCTAATCAGCAAATACGGTCCACAGACCAACCTAACTCTGCGGCTGTCGTATCGGCACCCACTCAAAATGAGGGGCATTACACAATGGGTCATGACCCACCTGTTGCTCCATCCAGCCTAGGACTTTCCTGAACCTGGAAACCTGGGTGTGGATAGTTAGATATGTGTCCTTGTAAATCAAAAACCATGGAAAACCATTTGGACGAGCCTCCAAATAGGCAGACAGTAGCGCCACAGGGCAACAACAGACACACTGCTGAGCAGAAAGGGATAACTATACACCCCTACCATCCTTGTCGGTCTTCAAGCTCAGAATATGTGAGCACCGCATCTCCAGCCAGACGCACATGCTCCCGTAAGATCCTACCCCAGACCGCGGTCTTGGAAAGAGACACTAATTCCCCAAGTCGCAAAGCACCGTGGATGGCCAGCCTTAACGCCATAGTGAACAGGGCAATTTCTAATTCTGAGGAACACACCTCGGGCAGGGCATTCAGAAGGGTAACTAGCCATTCAGCAGTGATCGGCTCACGAACATCGGCGGATAAGGAGCATTCTTGAAACATCAAAAAAAGTTAAATTTACACAAGGCCGCTAACCTTGACAAAACCGCTCCTTTTGTCACCCTCTTACCAAGCAATTCAGCAAGTCACTGCAAAAGCCACGACTGTTCACCTTCATAAGATGCAAATCTTTAATGATCGCAAAAGCAGACCCAGTCCCTCCATTACCTCACATATGTATTCCACGTCGCTGGAGACAAAGATGCGCATATCAAGGGAAGCAAAGACAGTTAACACCATTTACCATAAAAATGAAGGGCAAGGAAGACCATTAGCCACCACTCTAGGGGCGGCTGCTCTAAACATATCCCACTTAAAATGGGAAAGAGTATCAGCCACTAAATTCTGAAACCCCGGGACGTGATGTGCCCAAAAGTCTATGTTCCGCTACAGGCATCTCAACACCAGGTGCCTCAAGTAGTGAATCATCAAAGGGGATGCTGTAGACAACCGGTTGATGGCAAAAACCACGCTGAGATGCTGCCCTCAAATCTGAATGGCAACAACAATGGGGAACAGCTCAAGTGAACACACATTGCGTGTCAAACCCCATTTGATCCAGGTTCGTGCCCAAGGCTTCGCACTCCAGTCTCTACCCATGTATGCGCCATAACCATGGGAACCAGCTGCATCCCTAAACAGATGATGCATCTGATTAGAAATAGGCTCCTTCCTCCAGGCCCAGATGCCATTAAACTCAATTAGAAACTGTTCCCACACCCAAAGATCATCCACCATCTCAGCAGTCATACTAATAAGACAGATTTGATGTTCTATCCTTCTCTGAAAACTCTGCCTATGTAATTACTCAACCTGCATAGTTAAGAAGGCCCAATAATTATTGGAGGCCTTTCAGGGAACATGAAGGCGCTATCAGCCGGCAGACAACAATGTATCACAACTGAGTCAATTTCAATTCTAAAAAACATGAGGCACGTACAGTGTCCTTGAGTTTTATCCTCAGCGAAAGGAACACCAAACTTTGTCAATAGCAAACTCACGACATCCATCAAGGTTGCGCAATTGGCAGTCTGTGGACAGCCTATCAGGAGAAAGTTATCCAGGTAGTGAGCAATCCTATCATCCCCATCTACAGAAGCCACTGCCCAAAGCAAGAAAGGGCTAAAAGCTTCAAAGTAAGCACAGGAGATAGAACAGCCCATCAAACTGAAAGAAGTAGGATCAATCGGGAGAAGCTAAAAAGCAGACTCCACATCTAGCTTAGCCATCAACACCCCCTGTCCCACCATCCGCACAAGATGGAGTTCTTCATCAAAGGACTGGTAATGCACTGTACTAAGTTCAGGGTCATTGACAGAGCAGCCTTTTGGAAAGAAATATGTTAGTTAAAGCTAAATTTACCCGGCTCCTTCTTAGGTACCACGACCAATGGGGAAATCACCAACCCCTGTATTGGCAATTCACTAAAGGGACCGGCCACCTTTCCCTAGGCCACTTCTTTGCCAATCTTCTCCTGAACAGCTGCAAGGTATTGATATGTGGATTTCAAATTCTGGTGAACTTGTAATCCCAAAAACGTTACCTGAAACTGGAATCACAAAACCATGGCGCAACCCTGCCCCAAGCAGGTTAGCGGCCTGCCGATCCGGGTACAAGGCTAACCAAGGTTAAATTTTGTGCACCTTCAGTGCCGTTGCCACCCTTACCTGCAAAAGTGCCCTGTGTACTGCTTTGGTCTCCTTGCTGGTCCTTCTTTCTGATGCAGTCAGCAACATAGTGGGAGCCCCTACAATACTCGCACACATGTTCGAAGGAGCATGCTGACCCACGATCACATTGCTTCTTCTGATACTTCTAGCACACACCCCGGAGGCCCGCAGTTGAAAATAAAGAGGCTGACATGACACTTCACTGCCGGTCCCATAGGTCGGTGAAGGAAGCCACTCTGGGCCTAAATACGTCAAATGCCCTGAAATCCAGTAAAGGGTTACCTGCCATCTACTCATGGAAGGCCACGTTGTATTCCCTTCAGACTCTTTCATGGTACTTCCGCTGGATGCTGTCAATGGTGCCCATATATATATTTCAGGCCCCTTTTCCAAGTAGCAGGACAAGAAGACTCGAAAGCAATGCTGCCACTCATTAAACGTATCCGTTCTCTTCACCTTCTTCGGGCCATTACCATCCTCACCGATCTCATTTTGGTGGTATGCTTCTGCCGACAATTCGAAGATGCTTACATACTTATTGTCATGTATCTTCAGCATCCTCTTGTGACCCTTCGCTACCAACCACAGGGACCTATTACTCTCAGACCCTGAATCACTAGAGGAAGAATCATACCCATGAAAAACAGAAAAGGGAGCAGGCTCACCACTGCCAGCTGCAGGAGCAAGAGGTACGGACACTACAGAAGAATTAGAGGGTCTCTCCACTGCTGGCTCTCCAAACTCCAGGTTACTTCTTTGAGCCCTTCCTTGGCTATACTACCAGCACCAGTCAATGCCAATTTTTCCTGCAAAACAGAAACCAAGAGGGGTGTACCTCGAGAAGGGACAGGTGCTCGATGCCTTTTTAGCACCCGCAAGTGCAAAGGACTAGCCACACATTCACTTTCACCAACCCCTTGACTGCCTCCTTTCTCCACTACAGCCGTGCTAGGCCTGCCTGCAAAATGCAAAGCCTCATCATCATCCACAAACCGCACTGAGAATAACCCACCATTGCAGTGGATGGAGGAATCTAGTGACTCTGCTCCATCATCCTCTTCATATGGTCTTTGCTCAGGTTGTCTGCCATCAGGAGAGGAATCCCAGAACCTGCATGGTGCAACAGACACTCTGTGAGCACTATCCATGGTAAAGCTTCATGGAATCCACAGGAGCAAGAGGAAGTGGATTTAATTGGGTTGGGATTTCAGAAAACAAAACCAGCTATCTCACATACAAAAATAAACATAATTTCACATACATTTTATATACTCTGTAGCTGGTATAACAAGTCATTAAAAAAAAACAAGGAAAACTATTTTTTAAACTACACTGTGCCTTTAATAGGGGGGAAATATTTAGAGAATTTACCAGACCTGACATTGTACAGATAGATGGTCCCTGGAAGGAGCGGAGCTCAATCTGGTGGGGACTTTGACCTGGGGGAGGAAGAGGCCCCCTTTGGTGGGTGGGTGAAAGATGGAAAAGGGGGTGAAGTGTAAAGAGGCCATACTTAAGGGGCTGAGCGGGAAAAGCAGCAGGTCACAGCAGCTACCATCAGTGACTGCGTGCTTTTCCAGTCCTTAGAAGATATGCTGGCACAATTGAGGAGCGCTACCAAGCAGCGTGGCCCTACATGGCTTGAGGGCAGTATCCGGTCCTTGCTGGAGCAAGGTGAAGAAGTCTGTGATCCGGTGGTGGTGAGGTCACGCCCGGTCCGTCGATCAAGGCCCCCTGTCCACATTAGCCCAAATAAGTGCAGAGATCTGGGGAAGGAGATGTAGCCCCAGTCCTGGTTAGCGATCTGGAGGACCACAGCCGACCGCGGGTGGTCACGTGAGCCTGGATGGGTCAGCAACTTTGGTGAGGGTGAGCGGCAGTAAGCTGGAGCAGAAGGCCACCCCCATTCTGGTCAGGAGGAGTGTTGCTGGGGGTAAGAGGCCTTTTAACAGCCTGACAGAAGGATTGTGATGTTGAAGGAGCGGCGGATGCGGGACCAAGGTGACGGCCCGACTGGCCTGAGGTGGTAGAGATTGGGGGTAGGGCAGCCATAAGGCCTTCTACTCCGGAGGTGGTGGAAAGGGATGGTGTGGTGGAGCTCAGCCAACCAGTTGGGGATAACTTAGTTTCAGGTCAGGATATTGGGGGTCATGTGACACTAGAGATTAGCTGGGGGGGCTCCGCTCCCTCAAATGAGGTTTGTGGGGTAGATGGAAACCCCTCTGGTTCTCAAGGTGGGCTTGATCAGTGGGAGGATTTATGGGATATGTCCCTTTGTTTGGATTCATCAGGGGACAAAGTCGTGCCTCCTTCGCCTAGTCAGAGGAGACTACATGGCCTTACTAGAGGAGGAAGTGGTTTAAGTACCTCCAGTGATAGGGAGCTTTCCATTGGTTTTGGGATGGAGGGCTTTGGGTCTGCTCTTGGGTAGAGGGATTCTGGGCTTGATTCGTTTCACATGGGTTGTTGTGTTACAGATGATAGGGGAGAGGAGTCACGGCCTGAGGATGCTTGTGGCCTTTGTACTCCTGGGGATGACGGCCAGAGGAGGGATTATTTTGGCCTGCAGGAATCCTGGACTGAGACCATCAGGCTGCACACAGAGGACAGCGTTCTGCAAGGTAACATGCTGAAGTGATGGACCAGGAGGCTGCGTTGAGTACGGCCTGGGACTTGGGTACATACCTTTTGACCGGCGTGGGCAGGAGTAATTTGCACATGACAAGGGGGACTGCCTGGAATTAGACGGCCTACGAGGCCTAGAGGGTGTGGGTTGCCATCTAGAGGTAGGAAATATGGGTCAGAAGATGTTGGGTCAGGGGTGGAACAGGTGCTACGGCGCCGAAGAGAGGTAGGGGTGGTCCTACGGCTTGTTTGCCCGGGCAGAGGAGTGATGGGGTGTTGATGCAGGTGGAGGGTGTTTCCCTTTTTCCTTTATTACAGGACCACACTCGGCGGCTGCATCAGCCGAGGACGGCGGGGGGGGGGCAGCTGCCGGGACTGCTAATGGTGGAGGATATACTGAACAACCAAAAGTGGGTTCCATAGGTTGCAGAGTTCAACGACTGAGGCCATCCTGGTTCAGCCCACACAGGATGGAGGTGCAAGGACAGGTGCGTGTGGGGCTGATGTGGTGGGACATGGGGTTAGGGGTCACGAGAGTGTGAGTGTATGTGCTGGGGATTCTGTGTCTGGGACCATAGTGGTGAGTTTACAAGACCTGCTGGCCATGATTGAGGTATCTGGGTCTGTAGGGGTCCCTGCAGTAGCCAGAGCATGGGTACCTCCTGCAGCTTCAGTAGGAAACAATTTACCTGGTGTGGTGAATTTGGTGGGTCAAGGGGACCCTGAGGTGAGGGTTCCTAGTGGGTCGAGCAGTACTTTTGGTAGCTCCTGATGGTGGCATGGTTAAGGTGTGAACTTAAGATATCAGTCTTTTGAAATCCCAGAGGATTCCAAGAAGGATTGTCAAAGGAGTAGGATAACAAGCGTAAGAGGCGTTACAAAAAGTTGCTAAAACTTTCACCAACTCCTTTCAGGCATTTGTGATCTACGCCAGTGTGTTGACAGAAACGTTCAATGACGAATGGGGGGATGGCCTGGTGGGCCTATAATGAGCAGTTTCGGCAACGCCTATCGGTTAAGCCACAGATGCGGTGGGATGATAGGGACATGGGCCTGTGGCTAAAAATCATAAACCCCCTTTAGACTGCGCAGCCCTTTCAGACTGGGGCCGGTAGCCAACCCTCAAGGGGATTGCCGTCAATGATTAAAGGATTCTGTTTTGCATGCATTGAGAAGTTATGCAAATAGTGGGCCTCCTGCAAGTTTAGACATGAGTGCTCGGGTTGTGGAGGCTCTCATTCCTTCTCTAAGTGCTTCCACAAGGGTAAATCCAGGGGAAACATTGAGCTGCCTGACAAAGGGGGCAACCCTAGTGAAGGTAAGCACGATGGTGGCTCGCCAGGTACGCTAAACAGAAGACAAAGCATTGTTGTTATGGCATGGGTTAGAGTTTGGTTTTCAGATCCCATCTACAGGAGAGGTTGAGCAATTTAGGAGGAATCTTAAATCAGCTAGGCAATGGCCTGGGGTTGTCCAGGAAAAACTTGATAAAGAGGTGGCATTAGGGCGTATGGCTGGCCCTTTTAAAGAGCCTCCTTTTTTCCACTTATGCATCTTCCCACTTGGGGTGGTTCCTAAGAAGGATCCTGGAAAGTTCAGAATGATCCACCATCTGTCTTTCCCAAAAGGGGGTTCGGGGAATGATGGAATACCGGAAGAGCTTGCCTCGGTGTTGTATACATCTTTTGATTTGGCAATCTGCTTGGTGAGAGAAGCAGGTCGTTTGGCCTTGCTAGCCAAGTTCGACATTGAGGCAGCTTTTCGGCTGTTCCCGGTTCACCCTACGTCACACTACTTGTTAGGATGTTACTTCAATGGTTCCTATTATGTAGACCTCTGCTTTTCCATGGGATGCTCTATCTCGTGCGCCCTCTTTGTGTTTCAGCACATTCCTAGAGTGGGTGGTGCGAGTCCAGTCGGGCCATAAGTCAATGGTGCACTACCTAGACGATTTTTTTGTTTGTAGGCCCGGCTGGATCAGAAGACTGCTTGGAGTTATGTGATGTTTGTTATCAAGTTGCGAGGGATTTTGGTGTTCCAATTGCCAAAGAAAAGTCAGAGGGTCCGGTGACAGCTCTTAATTTTCTGGGTATGGCTTAGAAGCGATGAAGNNTTAATGATATGGTGGGCATCATTCAACGCGACGTGATTTTAGGTGACTGAGAGACATACAGTCACTGTTGGGCAAATTAAATTTTGCATGCAGGATTATCCCTATTAGGATAGTCTTTTGCAGGAGACTGTCTTTGGCTACGGCCAAGGACTAGGCCTCATGACTAGGCCTCATCACTTTGTGAGACTATCCAGGGAGATCAAGGACAATTTGGAGGTATGAGTGAGGTTCCTGGGTGAGTTCAATGGTTCAGCTTTGTTCCAGGAAAACAGGGTATCGATTTCAGGGTTGATATATTTTTGAGAAAAAGAAAAACTGATTAGTGTGGTAAAGGGAGGACTATTGTGCTATTTCCTAGTGGTCAGGAGGTTTGTCCCTGTAAAGGTTTGATGTATTTTTTGAGTTTACAGTCTCGACAGGGTGGCCCGTTATTTATTCACCGTTATGGGTCTTTCCTGTCGCAGTTCATGTTTCGAGCGATGTTGGTGAAAGCTCTGGAGCAGTTGACTTTGTCCCCATCTGAGTTTGGTTCCCATTCCTTTCAAATTGGGGCCGCTATGGAAGCTTCAGCACTAGGTTTGAGTCACACGGTGGTTAAAAACATTGGGATATGGGGATCTGATAAATATTGTGTGCACATTCGCCCTGATTTGAGAGTGTGATACCTAGTTATTCTACTTGTTTTGTCTATCTTGTGTTTTAGGTGTGAAGAGCATTTGGGTGATGGGGCACTCCTTCATATACTGGGCCAGGAATGCGGCAATACGAAAAGTGGACTGCCTACAGTTGGGGTGTTCTGTTTATCAGTGGGAGGTAAAATGGTTTGAAGTTAGGGGTCTCCATTGGGAACGTTTGTTAATAATGTTTGTTGATTATTGTAATCAATTTCCGCCCATGGAAATATTGCTAGTGCACGCGTGTGGAAATGATTTAGGTTTTATGTCCCAGAGGTAGTTGGTGAGGACAATTGAAAGGGACTTGGGGAGACTACAAGACCTTCACCCTACCTTGAAAATTGTATGGTCTAATATGCTCCCGAGGTTGGTTTGGAGGGCAGCATGGGATCATGTTAGGTTGGAAAAAAGCAGGAGGAAAGTTAACATTGATAGGAGCTTTTATTAGGCGGATTGAGGATGCTGTGGCATATCATCCTGACCTGGAAGTGGTGGGACTTGGGGAATTTTATTTGGAGGATGGGGTTCATCTCAATCAGTTTGGCCTGCAACTTTTTGTTCTGGACTTAAAGGAGGCTTTGAAGGAGTTGTTGGGGTTTGCGGGACTGGGCTGATGGAATTAGGCCAGTTGTTGGCAGGGGTGCTAGTTCGTTCCCAGTAATAAAAGTAATATGGCCAAGTAAGTGGGTTTTAAAATTTGCCTCTCCAAGGGGTGGGAGTGCTAATGGTGGATTTCTAGGGCCAAGCAGTTCCCTAGTGTCAAGTGTAATTAAGGTTTTAACGGGCTCAACAAGTATTGGCTTGGGTCAAGAGGTATGACGGCCATGTTAATAATAGGGGAACTAGCACCGCTTGATGGTCCAGTTATGGTATTGTGATATTTGATCATGATAAAGTTTTAATTACAAAGTTATATATGGTTATTTATAAAGTGGTTATTTATAGGTTCTTTAATGGTTTTTATGTATTTAATAAAGGTGCTGCGGCCAATTCGTACCAAGGTATCGTTTCTGGTGTCTTTTATTAAATGAAAGGTGGTGAGTGTGTTTGGATGAATTTGAAGGGTAAATGGGGTCGGAACTTGACGACTTAGGTCAAGATGTTCCCTGGAAGGAGCGCAGCTCAATCTTGAGGGGACTTTGACCTGAGGGAGGAAGAGGCCCTCTTTGGTGGGTGGGTGAAATATGGAAAAGTGGGTGGAGTGTAAAGATGCCATACTGAGCTGAGCGGGAAAAGCAGCAGGTCACTTGATCAGAAAAATTCTGTGACAGCAGCTCCCTTACGCCCACCCTTTTGTAGGCTTTAGAATAATTCTTCTTTGATTTTGTCGCAGCTGCATGGCAGTGGTGCTAGTTCGTTCTCAGTAATAAAAGTAATATGGCCAAGTAAGTGGGGTTTAAAATTTGGCTCTCCAAGGGGTGGGAGTGCAAATGGTGGATTTCTAGGGGCAAGGGGTTTCCTAGTGTCAAGTGTAAGTAAGGTTTTAACAGGCTCAACAAGTATTAGCTTGGGTCCAGAGGTATGACGGCCATGTTAATAATAGGGGAACTAGCACCGCTTGATGGTCCAGTTATGGTATTGTAATATTTCATCATGATAAAGTTTTAATTACAAAGTTATATATATGGTTATTTATAAAGTGGTTATTTATAGCTTTTTTTAATGGTTTTTATGTATTTAATAAAAGGTGCTGCGGCCAATTTGTAGCAAGGTATCGCTTCTGGTGCCTTTTATTATATGAAAGGTGGTGAGTGTGTTTGGATGATTTTGAAATGCAAATAGGGCCGGAACTTGACGACTTTGGTCAATACTCATTGAATATCCCTGTTCAGCCCACTAGAAGAGGCGTGGCAACTCATTCTGTTATAAGGAAAACAACACACTTTTAATGTTTGAATTACACGTAAGAATTTCACTAGGTTATTTACATGTGCAGTGTAGTTTAATTACTATTTCTACTGCGTGAGTTATAGTTTGTTTCCTGGAAATGTAAATATGAATTTTGAATTTTTCCATAAAATAAAATGTATTTCGTAAGGTGGTGAGAGTCCACAAGTTCATTACTCCTGACCACTAGGAGGAGACAAAGATTTTCCAAAACTCCAAGAGTATTCCATCCCTCCCAATGTACTGATAGGCTCGTTTAATCTTTGCCTCTGAGGAGGTTGGTGAAGAATTCAGGTGCTCTAGATTCTAAATAGAAAGGGGTCATCAAACCAATTTGAGGCCCATTTTACCCTCAGAGAGCTGCTACAGAAAGACAGAGGGTTATTGGAGTATAGGGTAGTGACACAATTACTCCCAGTAAAGGAGCTAGTCACAAGCCTGCCATAGGTGTGGCAGGGACTGGTCCTCTGGCCACCTCCTGTTGGGTGTATGAGATATTTCTTAAAGTGATCATCTGCTGTGACGTACACAGCACTGGATGGGCTTTCTACTGGAAGCAGGCATTCTGCAGGGGATAAGCTCAGTAGATTGGGTGCAGTTTCAGGTAAGTACTACTTCAATGTATGCACTCTCACAGCCCGCAGGCTATTAGCAGGTAGTAGTTCATCATAGCTAGGGACTAAGGTTTTAGACAGTTACATCACTATTTAATTATACTCTAGGGGACTTTAAGGGAAACATGTGTAGGGATGTAAAGTTTCTGAGGTCACCGGTGGCATAGTATTTTTTTTTTGGCAAAATGTTTTTTTTATTTTTTGTACTAGGACACTTTAATAAGCCCAGCAGGCACTCTTCTGTGTTTCTTTTAGGAGCACAGTTTTACATGTTGCATTGCACGTGCGTTCCCCTACTACACAGTCTCTAATTTTAGTTGCGCTCCTGAGTCACACTGCCGACTATCATTTGTGCTGATGGTTTTCATTGCGGGGGTGGGGGGGGGGGACTGAGGACTCTTCTGCACTGCAGGGGTTAACTCTTTTCCCACCTCCTGCTTGTGAGCTTCTCTCATGCATTGTGTCACAGTCTATAACGATTTCACTATTCTTCACCTCTTTGAGGGCGGGGTATGTTTCCTAAAAGTCCAGGAGATTAAAGGGCCATGAAACCCACATTTTTTCTTTCATGATTTAGAAAGAGAATGCAATTTTAAACATCTTTCTAATTTACTTATATTATCTAATTTGTTTTATTATTTGTTTTATTCTCTTGATATTCTTTGCTGAAAAGCATATCTAGATATGCTCTGTAGCTGCTGATTGGTTGCTGAACAT
>CAJPDP011177703.1:0-10602 GCA_905336975.1 Bombina variegata variegata
TGCTACGCCCCTACTGTCAGGTGAAATATAGTGCATCTGCCTTTTAGCTGTTAGCTGTTTCTTTATACAGACGTCAAGATAAAACATAATCAGCATATTTCCTAGAGACACATTGCCAATGGGTAACCAGTGCAAAACATATAATCTAACCAAAACAATAACAGCATAGAAACAATTTCTTTGTTCAAGAGGCTTTTCTAGTGGCATTTAAATAGTATGAGCATAGAAATAGCTAGCATGATCCTGATGATATCTAGATATGCCCTATGTTATAATACTAGTTAAAAAGTAATAACTGAAAAGAGAATACAGTTCAATTAGAGTTAACCTAGTACAATGATTTTAAAGAAAACAAGCCATATCAAGCTTTAAGGCCATTCAGGAACTGTGTATCCAACGTAAATATCCATCTGCATTATTTTCTAAGGAGTGTTTTACCATTGTCCCCACCCCTACCATTTGTAATTCCTCTGTCTATGCCAATTACTCTAAGAGAGTCAGGACTACAGTTATGAAATTTCTTAAAATGTTTAGCAACATTGCTTTTCTGATTTTGTTTTTTATATAATCTCTGTGTTCAGTAATAAGGTCTTTGATTGCTCGTTTAGTTTTGCCCAAATAGAAAATGGGACAACAGGTAGACCACCCCTTCAGTGTTGCAATTTACAAAATGTTGCAACTTGTATATTTTTCCTGTGTGTGAATGAAATTCTTTAGTTTTGGCAATGTATTTACATGTAACACATTTGCCACAGGGATAATTTCCCCTTGGTTTATGAACCTAAAGCCAGTTCTTGTCGTTATGATGGGAGACAAATTGGCTTCTTATCAATTTATCTCGTAAGCTAGGTGCCCTCCTATCTGTTAAACCAGGGAATTCTCCCACTTCACGAGCGATGTTCTCATCGCTCAAGAGGACATTCCAATTCTTTGCAAGAATGTGGTGAAGGGCTGTCCAATGACAGTTGAACTCAGTGATTAGTCTAATTTTAGAATCTGCCTTTGTCTGTTTGGGGAAGAGCAGGGTATCTCTATTGAGATGTCCTGCATCCTTTTTCGCCCCTTTTATTAATCGCTTTGAATATCCTCTTTCAATGAAGTGTGTCTCCATTACAGCTGCATGTTTGAAATATTTTTCTTTAGAGGAACAATTCCTACAGAGTCGTAGGAATTGTCCTCTAGGAATGCCTCTCTTAAGATGTGTGGGATGATGGCTTGAGGCCAGCAGGAGACTGTTAGTTGCAGTCTCCTTGCGGTAGTTTTCTGATACTAAGGTACCATTTTCCACCTTCACTTTGATATCAAGGAAAGCCAGTTCCTCATCACTGTATTGGAGGGTAAGAGAAATGTTCCTATCATTCTGGTTTAGGTTGGGCACAAACTCTTTTAAATCATCAACAGCACCCTCCCATATCATGAAGATATCATCCACATATCTTATCCATATGTGGATGTTCTTCTCAAAGAGAGGGTTGGGATATACATCATTCATTTCCCACACACCCAAGTGAAGACAGGCATACGTAGGGGCGCACATGGCTCCCATTGCTGTCCCTCTCAGTTGTTTATATATTTTGCCATCAAACATGAATACATTGTTATTGAGGACAAAAGACAGGAGTTGGACAATGAAGTCTGTATGTTGGCAAAACGACTGTCCTCTTGTCATTAGGAAGTGTTCACATGCTTGTATTCCCACATTATGGGGGATGGATGAGTACAGTCCTTCTACATCCAAAGATACAAGGAGTGCTCCCTGTGGAATAGATAATCCATCAATCTTGCGCAAAAAGTTAGATGTGTCAAGCACAAAAGAGGGCATAGTATTGAGAAAGGGTCTAAGGAAAAAGTCAATATAATTTCCCAGGTTCTCAGTGAGGCTCCCTATACTGGTTATAATAGGCCTCCCTGGGGGATTGATTGATTTTTTGTGAATTTTAGGGATACAGTAAAATACTGGCATCACTGGAGACTCGGGGTACAGATATTTTAATTCTACAAGACTAATGATACCATTAGTCTTGGCTTCATTAAGAATTTGATGTAGAGATGTTTGTAAAGAGGAGACGGGATTGAAGGTTAGGCATTGATATTGAACTTTGTCCAACAACTGTCTTTTGACCTCAATGGTGTATTTATTCTCATCCCAGAGTACAAGGTTACCACCCTTGTCTGCTGGTTTGATGACCACCTCCTTCGCATTCATTAGTTCATTCATAGCCTTTCTTTCATATCTAGATAGATTATCATTCACTAGGCCAAAGAGAGGAAGGCTGTGGATATCCTTCTCCACCTGCTTAACAAATCTATTGACAGCAGGTACCATGGAGAGCTGAGGCATGTATTTGGACTTAGGTCTAAAACTAGATTATACTTTTGTCTGAGGAACATTCACCTCACTGCCCTCTCCTTCCACCAGGAGATCTTCGAGGTCCTGTATGGCCAATCTGTCCTCCTTACTCAGTGCTACATCCTCAATAAGATGTTTGCTTTTCCCTTTCATAATTTGGGAGAGTACAATCCTCCTCGCAAACAGATGTAGGTCTTTTAGACAGTTGAATTTATCTAAATTATTTGTGGGGCAGAATGATAAACCTTTCTTTAAAACACTCAAATGTGCTGCATTAAGTTTGAAGAGGACAGATTGACCACCTGAAGGTCCATCTTAGGGGAGACTAATATCCCCTGCGTCCGCAAAGTCTCTGTGGTCGACTATGCTGGAATCTTTCCTGATTCTGATTGTAGTTTTGCTGCCTCCTTTGCCTGGAGGGGTACCGCCTCTCTCTGGAGTTGGAATTTCCCCCTCTTTCGCCTCTTTCTTCCTCCTCTCCTCCTTCCCCTAAAAAACTTTGTTGACTAGTAGTTCTACTCTTTTGGGGGTCTGTTTCTATATCTGAACTGTCTGTCCCAGAGTCATATGACCCTCTTACGGTTTGATAACTATATACCCTATGGTTCTTATAGTCCTCATTGTCGGGTGAAAATTTACGTCCCTTTCTAAGTTTAATGTCTGTTTATAGTATGGCTATCTGCTAATTTACTTCATCATTAAGTTTCCCAAAATTGGGATTACTTTCAAAGTTATTTACACGTTTCAATGACTCATCTACCTTAACAATAGTCTTGTCAAGTCTTTCTTGATTACGTTTGACCATTTTTTCCATGAGGTTTATAGAGCAGTCAGAGAGACTGGAATTCCAGTCTTCCATAAACTCTTCTCCTCCATCTTCTCTAAGGTTGGTAACCGGATTGAGTCTCAACCTTAGACCCCTAGAAATTATTTTGTTTTTAATATAATTTTGAAGGCTTGATGTCTCAACCCTAAGTTTCACTTGCTTAACTAGAAGTTTTTTGTACTCTTTAAACGCTCCATAAATATTAATTGGAGTATTATCTTTGTCCTGATTCTCTTCCAGATTGGACATAGACAGGGTAGCAGTTAGTTCTGCTTCCCAGTTCTCATCAGATAGTGTAAAGGCCATCCTTGGGGTAATATACAAGTGTCACGAGAGTCAAAAGACTATGCCAAATAATCAAATTAGTTATATATAGAGGCTAGAAATGTGATCTACCACTAAGGAGACCTTGGATATAGGGCATAAGTCCTAAGTTGACAAGGTATAATAATAGCAATTCGAGCAAAACATCAATGTGGGAAGTAATTGCTAGCTTACTGTATATGTTTGCATCACGCAGCAACTTATCACATACTGAGTATCAGCTTTACGGCAGTCAATCCCTGGAGATCTTTTTGATAGACTGCACGTGATACATCTAAACCGCAAACATTTCAAAAAGCCACGGAGGTTTCAGTATCACACAATGAATGATAATATCTTAAAGGGTCTGTGTTGCATGGACTTGATATAATATTTGCTTCCACTGCTGGCCTTTTGCACTAACACACTTATACTTTATGTGTATGTTGAGGTTGTTTGTTATATGCCTCCCTGACTTTGTCTGCTTGGTGCTGAATACTCATTTGCACAACTTAGATCCTATTTCTTAGATTTCTGCCCAGGGCATACCTCTTGTATTTACAACCTAGGGGTTCTGGTAGCAGACGTTTTTTCACGCAACAATGAGGACTATAAGAACCATAGGGTATATAGTTATCAAACCGTAAGAGGGTCATATGACTCTGGGACAGACAGTTCAGATATCGAAACAGACCCCCAAAAGAGTAGAACTACTAGTCAACAAGATTTTTTAGGGGAAGGAGGAGAGGAGGAAGAGGCGAAAGAGGGGGAAATTCCAACTCCAGAGAGAGGCGGTACCCCTCCAGGCAAAGGAGGTAGCAAAACTACAATCAGAATCAGGAAAGATTCCAGCATAGTCGACCACAGAGACTTTGCGGACGCAGGGGATATTAGTCTCCCCTAAGATGGACCTTCAGGTGGTCAATCTGTCCTCCTTCAAACTTAATGCAGCACATATGAGTGTTCTAAAGAACGGTTTATCATTCTGCCCCACAAATAATTTAGATAAATTCAACTTTCTAAAAGAGCTACATCTGTTTGCGAGGAGGATTGTACTCTCCCAAATTATGAAAGGGAAAAGCAAACATCTTATTGAGGATGTAGCACTGAGTAAGGAGGACAGATTGGCCATACAGGACCTCGAAGATCTCCTGGTGGAAGGAGAGGGCAGTATAATACTCACTCCTGAACAGGAGGTGAATGTTCCTCAGACAAAAGTATAATCTAGTTTTAGACCTAAGTCCAAATACATGCCTCAGCTCTCCATGGTACCTGCTGTCAATATATTTGTTAAGCAGGTGGAGAAGAATATCCACAGTCTTCATCTCTTTGGCCTAGTGAATGATAATCTATCTAGCTCTGAAAGAAAGGCTGTGAATGAACTCATGAATGCGAAGGAGGTGGTCATCAAACCAGCGGACAAGGGTGGTAACCTTGTACTCTGGGATGAGAATACACCCTTGAGGTCAAAAGACAGTTGTTGGAGAAAGTTCAATATCAATGCCTAACCTTCAATCCTGTCTCCTCTTTACAAACATCTCTACATCACCTAGCTTACGAGATAAATTGGTAAGAAGCCAATTTGTCTCCCATCATAACGACAAGAACTGGCTTCTGCTTCATAAACCAAGGGGTAATTATCCCTGTGGCAAATGTGTTACATGTAAATACATGGCCAAAACTAAAGATTTTCATTCACACAGAGGAAAAATATACAAGTTGCAACATTTTGTAAATTGCAACACTGAAGGGGTTGTCTACCTGTTGCCATATTTATGTCCCATTTTCTAAGTGGGCAAAACTAAACGAGCAATCACAGACTGTATTACTGAACACAGAGATGATATAAAAAACAAAAATCAGAAAAGCAAAGTTGCTAAACATTTTGAGACTGTAGTCCTGACGGTAGGGGTGGGGACAATGATAAAACACTCCTTAGAAAAGAATGCAGATGGATATTTACGTTGGATACACAGTTCCCGTATGGCCTTAATGACAAGCTTGATATGGCTTGTTTTCTTTAAAATCATTGTACTAGGTTAACTCTAATTGAACTGTATTCTCTTTTCAGTTATTACTTTTTAACTAGTATAACATAGGGCATATCTAGATATCATCAGGATCATGCTAGCTATTTCTAGGCTCATACTATTTAAATGCCACTAGAAAAGCCTCTTGAACAAAGAAATAGTTTCTATGTTGTTATTGTATTGATTACATTATATGTTTTGCACTGGTTACCCATTGGCAATGTGTCTCTAGGAAATATGCTGATTATGTTTTATCTTGACGTCTGTATAAAGAAACAGCTAACAGCTAAAAGGCAGATGCACTATATTTCACCTGACAGTAGGGGCGTAGCACTCACAATGCTATAAAAGGCATGCTTTTTTCAACCAACGATATCCACCCTGAAGAAGCCCCGCCTCACTAATGATGAGGGGGTGAAACGCACGTCGGCATCAGCTGACCCTACAGGTGTTCCAGAGTACCGACTTCAGCATTACTTGAATCTGCTGTGAAATCGCAGCGGCATTGGAGCAAGTCATTTCCACTGCAGGAACCTGAATAAGTTGTGGGTGTCCAAGCAGGATCATATTGTCATAACAGGATATCGAAGAAGGTGTAGTATGTGGAAGCTACACACTATCTGACTTTTACTGTATATGTTTGCATCACGCAGCAACTTATCACATACTGAGTATCAGCTTNNCGTGATACATCTAAACCGTGAACATTTCAAAAAGCCATGGAGGTTTCAGTGTCACACAAGGAATGATAATATCTTAAAGGGTCTGTGTTGCATGGACTTGATATAATATTTGCTTCTGCTGCTGGCCATTTACACTAACACACTTATACTTTATGTGTATGTTGAGGTTGTTTGTTATATGCCTCCCTGACTTTGTCTGCTTGGTGCTGAATACTCGTTTGCACAACTTAGATCCCATTTCTTAGATTTCTGCCCAGGGCATACATCTTGTATTTACAACCTAGGGGTTCTGTTAGCAGTTGGGTGTAGTTGTGCAACCTACTATTCGACTCAAAAATGTTACTCTATATATCTGTTATGCTTGGCCTCATGCATGGCTCGTGACTAACCCACTCTTATGTGCATTTTCAATATATTGTATATGCCTTTACTTGCTGCCTATATAATGGAGTATATTGTCGATAACCTAGATCCCTCTAATGTGCACTGCCCAGGAAATACCTCCACAATGGTTAGTGAAGGTTCTGTGTGCAGCTGGGTGTGGTTTATCGAAATACATTCCTTTGAATTGCTGAAAATTGTTCTTTATGTTGCTGTCAGTACTGGGGTACACTCTGACCGGTCAGGTTTAGTTTTATAGTTTACTTTAATATTTGTAAAGATTTATCAAGAGGTTTTTCTTAATATCTTGCCAGTATTACATACAGAGTTACTATATTTATTTAACCCTAAAATTGGGGGCTACCTAGTGTCATGAGATTTGATTGCAATTGCCAATAAAGTGTTATTCTGTTTACTTTAAAAAAAAATTGAGCTGATTATTTAAAAAAGAGTGCTGAAATCCCTGTCTTTCTTGGAAACAAGTATACTTTTCTTCCATTTTCTCTTTGTATGTTTCTTGACATAAATTATTAAAGGGTCTGCACCATTAGTTGTATGAAACTTTAAAGGCATAAACAACTGCTGTATTATACCAATTCAGCCCCAAAAGCTAGCAACTGCTTCCCACATTGATGTTTTGCTCGAATTGACATTATTTTTAAAGCTTTGAAATGAAGACTTTAAATGCTAAACAGCATTACAAACCTAATAACATAATCACACAACAGAGTGTATCATCATACAAACTAAGTTTAGTGAACAAAAACATTTACTAATAATCACACAACAGATCATATCATCATCAAACTAAGTTTAATGAACAAAAACATTTGCTAAACCGCACCTAATAAAATAATCACACAACAGACTGTATCATCATCAAACTAAGTTAAATGAACAAAAAACATTTTTTTACTTGCATTTTTCGGCAAACAGGCTGCTAGATCTTGTTCTTTTAAAAACGGCTCCATTGCTCAGGTCTGGTAGCCTGCCTGTGTTGCATATATTTGCTGCAACACAAGCGGACAGCGCCACCTATTGGCTATTTTAATAAATGCACTGCCTCTCGAAGCTTTTCAATAGCAGTCACATGACTGGAAAAAAAGGTTGTTATTCTGAAACGGTGTAAATTGAACCGTTGTAAAACGAGGGCCACCTGTATTCATATATATTTTAAAATGCTGCCCATCGCCACGCTACTTGCCCCCTTCGCTGCGCGAGGTTCTGTTGCCCTTAGGAGCCTATGGAAGAACGCTCTCGTGAGCTCAATGCTTCCTAGCAATGTTTTACTTGCAATACCAGCACACATTATCGTGAGCTGGTATTACAAAGTGGAGAGATAATATTGCTTGCTTGCAAGCGATATTTAGCGCTCCACTTGTAATCTGGCCCTAAGTGTGGTAAAGAAAAAGATAAAATATCCTATTTATGGTCAGAGTTAATACTGAAAATGCTTCAAATTAAATTAATACTTTAAGTTTTTATTTACAGGAAAGTATATTGTTTATGTCCTATGAACGGAAAATTTGATGTAGACCTCAGAGATATGGTATTCTGCCTTTTCCCTTTTCTTTTTGTTTCATTGTTGATGATGTATGCCTTTGATTGTTTTCGTTTCTGTATCGTGAATTTGGTCTATAAATAAAGTAATTAAAAAAAAATTGAAATATTTACAAAGTTTAATGTACATTTAAGTAAAGGCTTTTTAAATATAAGTTAAAATATAAGTAAATGCAGCAGTATCAGTTTGTGTCTACTACTAATACTTACTGGCAATTAAACAAAGTTTCTTTCACGATTCAGACAGAGCATACCATTTTTTAAAACATTTTCAAATGACTTCTATTATAAAAAATTGCTATGTTGAAGAGCATATCTAGGTAGGTAGCGTGCACGTGCCTGGAGCACTACATGACAGCAAACATCTATTTCATGCTCTTGCAAATTTAAAACCGTTCTTACAAAACTACTGCCATATTGTGATCCAGGCATGTTCAACAAATCTACGTTCCTGTCCTGAATAAGTCAATATTTTGATGTGTCCTCCTCCACCAGTACAGAAGGAGCAGTCAGTGAGGTTTAGTAGGAAGTATAAAAACCAATACTGCACTATTCATTTCAGTTTAGATAGCTTCACATTTTATAAGTCAATGGTTCTTCATGAGTAAAGATCACTCTTTCCTATGCATAATAGAAAATATTTGAATACAAGCTCAATATAATTAGGAATGGACAATGAGTTGTATAGCATTGATAATAAATCTATCTAATTATAACTTACTTAGAATATGAGGCAGGTCTGACAAAGAGTGTATGGTGTAATGAGGTTTTGGGTGGGGATTATTAACCACATATGTACTGTTTTTTAACCAAATGGTTGCTTTTAAACCTGCGTTGAGTCCACCTTGGATATCTGTATCCAGATTATCCCCAACCATTACACAGTCCTCAGGTTTGACTGATAAGAGGTCACAGCAATGGAAGAAGATAGAGGGTGCTGGTTTCTCTTCAGCATGCTCCCCTCCCACCACAATGGCGTCAAAGTACTGTTGGGCTCCACAAGCTTCTATTTTTTCCCTCTGCACCTGCTTCTCGCCATTAGTTAGAAGAAGCAAGGAGGCAGATTTTCTGAGTTCGCAAAGCATAGCTTTGGCGCTTTCTGACAAAGTCATTAGCTGTAGGCGTCTAGTTTTCCATAGAAAGTAACAATCTCTAGCTGCATCCTTTTGGTCCCCTGGCCTGATCTCTTTCATGGCTTCGTCCCAATGCTGAACCCGAAGGTCATCAATGGTCATCTTAGATGAATCCAGCAACTCGTGAAGCAATTTTGATTGAAACATGTCACAGATTTTACGAGCTTCTTCTTCTCTAAACTGGTTTTTATGGATCAATACTTCCATAACCTATTAAAAGAAAATAAAACTATATAATTATACGCAGATGGAAAGTTATGATACACTACTGTTCAACATATAGCATGTAGTCAAGTGTCATATGGACCATAAACCATTTTTTTATGTTAAAGGGATACTGAACATATTTTTTTTATTTTAGGATTCAGATAGAGCATGCAATTTTAAGCAACTTTCTAATTTACTGCTATTACAAATTTTTCTTCATTCTCTTGGTATCTATATTTGAAAAAGCAGGAATATAAGCTTACGAGCTGGACCATCTTTGGTTCAGCACCTGGGTACAGCTTGCTGATTGGTGGATAAATGTACCCACCAATCAGCAAGCGATATCCAGGGTTGATAGGTAGTTCAGAATTATATAACATTTTCTTAGCGGCAGCTTTCAAAATCAAAAGCTTTCAGAGATTTTTGCTATCAAAGTTGTACTTACCTGGTCTCCTCTCATAGGGACTTGGTTTTTAAAAGCCCTTCGCGGGAGCGCTGTCTAATCACAGCATGCCCAATCGTGCCATTGAACTGAATGTAGCTCGCGCCCGCTACCAGACCAGAGTGAGTTACATTCAGTTCAATGGCGCTATCGGGCACACTGTAAATAGACAGCGAGCCCGCAATGTGCTTTTGAAAACCAAAAACTGATCAGAAGACACTGGAGAGGAGACCAGGTAAGTACAACTTTAATAGCAAAAATCTCTGAAAGCTTTTGATTTTGAAAGCTACCGCTAAGATGTTATATAATTCTGAACTACCTATCAAGCCTGGATATCACTTGCTGATTAGTGGGTACATTTATCCACCAATCAGCAAGCTGTGCCCAGGTGCTGAACCAAAGATGGTCCGGCTCGTAAGCAGAATTCTATAACATTATTTTTAAGTTTACTGTCCCTTTACCCAGAGCTCAAAAGTCGAGGTAATGATTATAGCGTAAATCGCAATTGCAATCAAGCGATCGCGTTTACTTCAACAGCGGTAAGACTGACGAGTGCAAAAACCCACAATAAACCCCTTATCGATCGCGGGCAAATGTTTGCTCTTCACTCGTAATCTGGCCCTTAGTGTTTAATGTCCCTTTAAGGCAAGTATAGTCTCTCTCTCTCTCCCCTTAATGACAGATACA
>CAJPDP011180329.1:0-12985 GCA_905336975.1 Bombina variegata variegata
CCCCCCCCCCCCGAGAGAAAGATCTATGTAGTGTGTTAAAGGCAATTCTGGGGGCTTTGTTTTGCCATATATAATTAGCAAAAAGTTTGTGAATCTGAAACAGGGTGGGTTTTGGGACATTAAGTGGGATACATCTAAATATATATAAAACCTTTGGGATCAGGGACATTTTTACTGCGGCTACCCTTCCTAACCAAGACCGCTCTTTAAAGTCCCATTTCTCTATTAAGGCTTGGAGATTACAAAATAATATACTGTAATTGTCATGAATTATCTGTTCAGGGTCCGCACTTAGGAGGATACTTAAATGTTTCAAGTTTTTCGTAGGCCATGAGAATGAGTATAGGGACTACAAGGTTGTCAAAGTAGATTGGTCTATTCGAATGGGGAATCCTTCAGTCTTAGCGAAGTTGATTTTATAATAGCTAAATTTACCAAAATGGTTAATCACATTAAAGACTGTAGGTATAGAGGTCAGTGGCTTCGTTAAAAGCAGGGTCACGTCATCAGTGAAAAGAACTATCTTCTCTGGGGGGGGATACAATTGGCACCCCTACTATCTGGTCGAATTGTCTGATTCTCTGGGCGAACGGATCCATTGCCAGCGCAAAGATGATTGGAGAAAGAGGGCAGCCCTGCCTAAATCCATTGCTAATAGAAAAACTCAGAAGAGCAGAATCCCATCCCCTTCACTCTCACATATGGGGCAGAGTATAGAGTCCTAACTGCAATGATAAAGGGTTCGGGGAATCCAAAGGATCGGAGAACCTCCCAAATGTAATCCCATCTGACCCTGTTGAAGGCCTTTTCGGCATCTAGCGACAGGGCCACCATAGGTATGTCTAGTCTATTCGCCTCTGTGAAGACCTGGTCATGGTGTAATATGGTAGGGAGTAAGTGGATGATTCTGTTGGCTATTAGCTTTGAGTAAATCTTGGTGTCTAAGTTAATAAGTGAAATAGGGTGGTAATTACCACATTCTGTTTGGTCTTTCCCTGGTTTAGGGATGGGGATAATTATTGCCTCTAGGAATTCCTTGCATATCTCACCCGACTCCCTAATTTCATTAAAGAGGCCCTTTAAGACTTCCAGGAGCTGTGGTTTTAATTTCTTATAGAATGTTCCCGTGAACCCATCTGGGCCTGGGGCTTTATTATTTTGTATCTGTTTTAATACATTTTCGATCTCTCTAGACGAAAACGGATGTAGCAAGATTTCCACATCAGCCTCCTTCAATTGTGGTAATTTTAGAGTTTTCAAGAAATCAGATATCCTAGACGGGGGCTGCGATGGGGCATTCATGTGCACTTATATTGTACAATTTAGAATAGTATTGCGCAAACATGTTACCGATATCTGCTGGAGTGGACGCAATTTGACCCTCATGAGATAGGAAAGGGATACCTGCTGCCGCTGCTCTTTGTCGTAGCTTTTTCGCTAAAAGCGAGTCAGCTTTATTNNTTTGGAATACATCAGTTGTCTAAACTGCATTACCGCTTCCTGAATTCTTTCGGTTTCTCTCTCCCTAATGAGGGATTTAAGACGGAGAATTTCATTTGAAAGGGTTGGGGTGGGATTGGTTTTATTCAATCTATCTGCTTTACGCAGGTCGCACATCAACTTCCCTAGGGGCCCTCCTCTATCTTTTTTTAGCCTTAGCTATTTTGCTAATACAAAACCCCCTGATGTATGCTTTAAACGCCCCCCATCTGGTCTGCTGAGAGGTGTCTTCTACCGAGTTATGTCTGAAGAAGTCGGTTGTCATTTCCTGAAGTGACCCTAGAAAGAGGGGGTCTGTCCACATGAATTGTGGAAATTTCCAACTTGGCCTAGACGTAAGGAAGGTATTACTTGGCATTGTAATAGTCACTGAGTCATGGTCTGACCATGGGCATGGAGATATAGAAGCTGTGCGGACTTCATTTAAAGTCCAAGAATCTGTAAAGAAATAGTCTATCCTGGAATATGATCTGTGTGTCAGGGACAGGTATGAATAATCTCTTGTAGTTGGGTTTAAGGAGCGCCAGATGTCGAAGAGTTGATATTGGTATATCAAGTCCCGGAACCTTGGGGCCGATGAATTATTATGTGTATCTCTTGATCCTGGCCCCGGAAACTTTTAATCTAGTTCTGGTTCCCACACTAGGTTAAAATCCCCTCCAATAAGGACTGTGCCTTGTTTAATTTGATCAACTAAGGCTAAGGTCTTTCTCAGAAATTTCAATTGTCTCTGATTGGGAGCATATGAATTGACTAGGGTGTATGTGCAATTATTCAACTGGCATAATATCATCACATATCGTCCCTCTTTATCTTGTTCTGTATGCAAACATTGGAAGGAGAGATTTATATTGATCAAGATCGCAACTCCTCTACTTTTGCCCATCTAGGACGCTGACTGTATATAGGGAAAAATCGGAGTTTTAAGCCTCAGTTCGTCACCCGCAATCCAATGGGTCTCCTGGAGGAACCCGACATCAGTTTTAAGTGATGTCAAATAATTAACAAGAAGACTCCTTTTCATTGGGGAATTTAATCCTCTCACTTTTAACGTGGTAAATGTAAGGGGTGGGGAGTGCATCATGTTTGGAGAAGGAAGGGGGGGGGAAGAGGAAAAAAAAAAGGGGGGGAAGTTGTAGAAAAAGTTGTAGAAAGGGTCAGTTAGGGTAGGGAAAATGTAAATAAAGTTCAGTAGCTACTCAACCAAACAAATAAAATATAAAAAGGTTTAGTGACCAATGACTTCAACGTGAATCATAAAACAATATATAATCAGATTAAATCACCGAACATGGGTGAAACAATCAAGGCAGTTTGATGACTTACATGAAAATAGTATTGAGGTGAAATTCTATGGGATGTAATTTCCGTTGCTTACGGTGTAAGCTCAAAGGTGTAACAAGGTGGGCAGGATTTTTTTAAATGGCTAGAGTGTTCAACCTGGCTCAGACAAGTGGCCAATTCCCTAAAGAGTATTTAGAAGCCACGAAAATTACTAACCTGAAACCGGGGAAAGATCCAACCCTCTGTACAAGCTATCGCCCCATATCTTTAATAAATTTAGAAGTCAAGATCTTTGCCAAAATTTTAGCTAAAAGATTGTCACTAGTCCTACCTGAGATTGGGCACTGGAACCAAGTGGGATTTATGATCTGACAGTCTTCATTACAGACCCTAAGAATGTGTTGCCTAAGTTATTTGAAGAACCTTTGGAGTCCAATCATTTCACAAAGTTAACCTCTCCAAAACTGAGGCATATGAGATCGGTCTCCCCTCTACAGAAGTTGAAGAACTTGCCAAAAGATACCATTTCAAATGGTCTACTTCGGGCTTAAGACATTTAGGGGTCTTCTTATCCCACAATTTTAGAACCACACGGGCGGCCAATCTTGATCCATTACTGAGGGACTTTCAAGTCCTAACCTCCAAATGGAATTTTTCTGAAATTTCCTGGTATGGAAGAGTAATGGCAGTCAAAATGCCCCTACTACCTAAATTAACTTATTTGTTTAGTTGCCTGCCTATTGTAATTCCAAATCTATACTTAGACCAATTCCAATCTATCTTTACATTGTATATTTGGGTCTGCAAACCACCTACAGCATCACTGAATCTTTTGCAACTCCCTCTACGCTATGGGGGACTCTCGATCCTAAACGTCCACTATTACTACAAAGCAGCTATGCTATCCCACATAACCATGTGGGCCTTTGAGGACGACCTATTGCAGTGGAGGCATATTGAACAGGCCTCTCTACCAGCTGGCATTCATCTATCTGACCTAGTGTGGATATAGTGTGGATACCGAGTCATGCACCAGTCCTTCTCGGTCTTACTAATAAAATCATCTCAGGCTGTTTACAGACCTGGAAACACCTCAGACATGAGCATCTTGTTGCTCCCCACCCTTCCCCAATCCACTCTATTCAAGCCATCTTGTTCTGTTTACCTGACTCATACCCACGGTGGTGGAAAGACAATGACTTGGCCTGTTCCAGAGATCTATATGGGAGCACTCATGACAGTCACGCAGATGGTAGAGAGATTTGCACTCCCTAAAAGGATGCATTTTGAGTGTCTACGGCTACAGTAAATGGTAAACTCTTGAGGATTCCCTTCTTGTGGTTTACGGCTGCCATCTCTATGGGAGCCGAGACGGTTAGCCAACTGATATTCATCTAAACGCCTTTCTTTTCACTACCAAATCATGCTTAACACCTCAGCTTTTGTAAAATCATGACAGGCAGGGGAATGGGAGAAGGAGGGGAAACAAGAGATTGTGGATGATGACTCAAGCTCAGCTATCTGCCACACTAAAGCTGCCATATGATGTGCAACTCTATATGCACTTTACCTAAAGCTTCGAATCAGATGGCACATGGTCCCAACTAAACTCCAGAAGATTTTACCCACCTACTCTAAATTATGTTGGAGGGGATGCAGTGCAAATGGTTCGCAATCCCATATCTGGTGGGCCTGTCCTAAGCTGAGGAACTTGTGGGATGCAGTGTCTCAGGTTTGGAGTGCCACTGGACTACTACAGTCCTTGTCTGCCCCTCTGGCTCTTCTACACTTAGGTTTATGGGGGATCTCTAAACCAGCCAGATACTTGACAATCTATATTTTATTGGTTGTCAAACTGGCAATAGCGTGAATGTGGCTCAAGCAGTCTGTGCCCTCCTGGAAACAGGTTCTGGATATCATCCATTTCATTCCTAAAATGGAAGAATACTGTCTGAGGGTTGATGGTCAGAAAGTTCTTTACAGTGCTATATGGGTGCTGTGGGATGACTGGGAGGCCAAGCTTGATAAACCCAAGGAGTAAGTTTTGCAACTGACCTTGCCACTTGAGCGTGACTAAAAACTGATATGTAGTGCTCTTTTGTCCACGAGCCTCTCCCCCCCCCTTTTCTTTTTTATTTCTTCTTCTCTCCCCTTATTCTTACCTCTCCTCTGTGTGACAGGTCTCCTTCCCTTTACCTAATGTTTTTGCTCAACCAACAGGCAAACTACTCTCCTCTGCTTATCACATAATGTTGAAACACCCCTTCATTGTGCTAACTTTAAATTATTTATCCTTCAGCGAATATATTTTTTGTGGGAGCTGTTACTACTCTTTTTTTCTTTCCCTTACACACTGATGGACATCAACGTTCCTTACCAATCAATTCCATGTTTTTCACTAAATGTCCGATTCTCCTACACTCAGGTAACTACCTTAATTTTGTATTCTTATATTTTATGTTGTGTTACCCTTGGTCATATGCAACCTTTATCTTAATAATTATATAAGGATAGAAGCGAATGTTTGGAACTATATTGCTCATAGTTGTTTTTCTTTTGTTGTTTTTTTGTTTTGTTTTTTATTCTGCATGTTCTAATCAATGTAGTTCCGTCTTTCAAAACACGATTAAGTTACAGGATCCCACTTTGTAATACGTGAGAGTTTTATACCTTTTAGATAATACTGTATATTTTGTCAACTGTATACTGTTCATCTGGACATGCTGACGGGTTTCAGGGACTCTTCTCTAGTATTATGATTATCATGTCTGCTAATGCTTATCAGTGGCTAGAGTGTACACAGCATCAGAATAATGAAAAAAGTCACATACAGAGCCCCTTAAGACTCTCAACCACCCTCGCTTATAGCCAGGAATGTGGTTGAGAGAATAATATGAGCATTAAACAGCAAGTATAATTTTAACAAGTACTGTGCAAGTTAAAAAAAAGAGAAGCCCCTGATGAGATCGCGTTTCACTTTAGGCTTCCTCAGAGGGGTGTGCGGGGCTGCAAACTGACCATATTTATTCGGCATCCAATCCCTCCTTTTTGATCCGATTGGTTCACAGCGACAATGCTAAAAAATCGATCCTAGGTTGATCGCATTGTCAGTTTGATGGTGACAGATCACCTGATGTTTGTTTGCAAACAAAAGCCCATATGATTATCTGGTAGCGATCATATCTACAGCATCGATTACAGATATATCAATGTTAGCTTGTCTAAATGGTAGTGATGAGATTGCTTATATATTTTTTGTTTTGTTTTAAAAAAATGCTTTGTGAGTTGTTTGTGAGTCACAAAGTTGTATAGGTCTTCTTATACATATGAGTTGAGACAGGAGTACAAATAAATAATTTGTTCAATGATAAATGAAGTTGTATTTAAACAAGAAGAACATAAGGTCATAAGGTATAAGGTTCAGTGAGCAATATATCTCTTGCAGGAGAGCATGTTACTGAAAAGGAGAAAGCAGTAGCAAATAAACTAGAAATGCTGGTATGTTAATAGACTAATTGTCACAAAAGGGACAGTTGGAAAGTGGTTATCGTAGCATTCTGTGTTTTGGAACTTATGTCTGCAGTAGAGGTGCATATAAAACTAGAAAAGGGGGAGTGTTAGTAGTGTATGTAGTGTTTAAGTAGGTTTATCTGGATGTTTTCTCAAGATTGATGTATTCTTCCCAAAGGAAGCAGATTGAGTGGTAGTCATCTATGCATTTATTTTGTATATAGTGGTATTTTTCTAATGCAAGGGATTGAGTGGTAACCTCTCTCCAGGTAGGGATTGATGGGAGGGTTTGAGACTTCCATTTTTTGGGTATTAGTCTCTTCACAGAGTTAACCATGATGGTCATCAGTGTGAGTTGGTATTTGCATTTTATTTGAGGGAATTTGTTGAAGAGAAAGAGCCAAATATCTAATTCAAGAGATATGGGTAGGGCTTTTTCAATTTAATTTTTAATGGATTGCCAGAAGTTTTGTGCAATGGAACAGGTCCACCATATATGTGTTAGGTTACCTTCTGATCTGCAGCCTCTCCAGCAGTCTGAGGGGAGTACTGGAAGGATGGCATGTAAACGGCCGGTGTGCAATACCACCTATATAGGAATTTTACGTTCATCTCCAAGATATATATATAGAGGAGGAGGATTTGGTCATGGATGAGACAATTTTAAACCATTCTTTGTAAGAGAGGTGTTTATGGATTTCTGTCTCTCATTTGTATACATATGAGGGAAGTGAAGTGGTGTAAGTTTGCATGAGTAGCTGGTATGTGAATGAAAGAAGGCCTTTTTTTTTAAATGACTTGAGAGCATATGTTTTCAAAGCTGTTTAGAGAGCATGATATCTGGGATCTGTTAGGGTGTCTCATGAAGAAGTCAGTGAGTTGGTTATATCTGAACTAGTTTTCGTATCTGCTGTCTAAGAGGGCGGCAATTTCCAGTTGGGGTTTGGGTTTCTCATTTAGCATGAGTGTGTGGAAAGGGATGGATTAAGTTATGTGGGGGGTAAGGGTTGTCTGTGTGGACTGTTGAAAGGGGAAGTCTGGATTTTCTATGAGAGGGGTTAGTGTAGAGGGAATTGTTGAAATATGTTGGTATTTTTTGACATATGTATCCCATTGTTTGAAAGTTTCACTAATGATGATTGGGAGATGTTTCCATAGGTTCCTTTTGTGCTGAGGTAACCAACATTTACTTCCTAAATGGTAAGTATTGATTAACTGATGCTCTAATAGTACCCATTCCTTGTGTATTGAGTGTTTATACCAATTAGCTATCCTAGCAAGTAAAGTAGCTAGTCTATAGTATATTAGATTTGGGATACCCAGTCTGCCAAGTTCTTTGGGACGGTAAAGCATAGCTGTGGTGATGCGGGGTCATTTGTGTTGCCAGATGTATGAGATAATAGATTTTTGGAGACTGTGGATTAGTGATTTTGGTATTGGAATGGGAAGGTTTGGAAGAGATAAAGCAGTTTGGGAAGGAGAATCATTTTGACAGCGTTGATTCTGCCTAACCACGAAAGTGGTTTGTTGCTCCAGGAATGTAAAAGGGAGTGTGTTGTGGTAGAACTGGCTTTAAAGTTTGAGTGTATTAACGTGTTCATATGTGGGGATATGTAGTTTCCTAAATATTTGATGGAGTGTAGCTGGGTATGAAAGTGCACAAGGTTTTGAATTGTTTTGAGATCGGTATCATTTAGTCTAATGGGCAACAGTTCTGATTTGGTAATGTTGATCTTAAAATTAGAAAAGGTGCCGTAGGTTTCAAGAGTTTGGAGGAGGAGGGAATTGATAAAACTGGTTGTGTGAGTGTGAGGAAGAGATCATCTGCGTATAGAGTGGCTTTATATTCATGTTGGGTGAATTTGAAGCTCTGGATGTTAGTATTGTTTCTGATATAGGAAGCCAGAACTTCCATGGCTAGGACGAAAAGTATGGGGGAGAGGGGGCAACCCTGCCTGATGCCATTAGAGATATCAAAGGGTTGGGATAGGGTGTAGTTAATTTTAATTTTTGCTTGTGGAGTGTTATACAAGGAGAAGATTTTGCCTGAGATTGCTTTTATTTTTTTATGTTTTATATGTGTACATGAATAACAGGGGTCCATTTACGTACGTAATTTATACAAGTCATTTAAACAGCTTGATGTTCATTGTATAGTCTTTCTGGGATTATAAATTATAGCGCGTTTATCAGATTATGTGGGTATTTTAGGGACTCATATATCTTAGTCTACTATCGAGTCTAATGGTCTGTTATATTCCTTCATTTGAGCTTGACAAAGGGATTTCTCCCGAAACGTTGCTCTGCTGTTCCCTTGTGTGTTTATAATAAATTCCTGTTTTGCTGCCACATTCTGTATTGATATTCCTTCATTTAACATTTTTAATGAACACAGAAATGATTGTGTTTGTTAAATTTGTTTTGAGCATTTGACATTTCTAGTAAACAGTGTTTTCTGCTCTAAAATATTGTTGGTAAGAGGTTGCAGTGCAAAATATTTTAGTTTTTGCAGGACAATGTAATTTGAATAATACTTTAAAAACAGGTTTTCTTATTGATTGAAATGGCTTTAAAATTAAATAGTCAATTGTACTGTGTAAAAGCAGTTCAAAGGATCTTATAACAAGGCAAAATATAGCCCGTAGAAACAGATGTAGACAGGCAGAGAAATAGATAGATAGATAGATAGATAGATAGATAGATAGACATGTAAATGATAGATAGATAGATAGATAGATGATAGATAGATAGATAGATAGATGATAGATAGATAGATAGATAGATAGATAGATGATAGATAGATAAATAGATAGATAGAAAGTACAATAGGATGTACAATTTGAAAACAACTGAAGCTATAAACGTTGCTTTTGCTCTTAAAATCATGTTTATATCTTGGATCACTGTTACACATGTTTACCTACGTATCTTATTAAATGCATTTTTCCATATGCTGCTAATAATAAACTGAACAGCACAAATCAATGGATTGCCAAAATGGCCATTTCCAGTTTTCCACTTCTGTTGTAGCAGACCACTTTGAAAGTAATGAACCAATACATGTGAGTAAAATGCCATATTATATTTATAAACAGTAGAATTAAATTATAGCAATTTTCAGAACAGAAATCACTGTTGATTTCATCTGAAGTAAACAGAGAAAAAAATATTTTTCTCTCATAAAATTAGGAAACAGATGTTCTAACTAATATGCCATTTTGAGCTAAGTATTTTTATGCCTAATATTCAGCATCAAGTGTCTTTAAATTAGTTTGTGCATTTGTTCTGATATCCATTTCATAAAAATTAAATAAATATCTGCATTTTCGTTATAAATATGCTTTTGTAAAGAAACTAATGCACATGTGTAAAAATGAGTGACATCACCAAAGGCATTGTGATAGCACCCTATATGATATCACTAATAAGCAAGTGATGCTCACGTGCACACATACAAGTGAGACTGCACAAACACACCCACAAACTCCCACACATACAAGCAAGAGTGCACACATGCACAAATTCAAGCGAGAGTGCACACATACGCACACACAAGCGAGAGTGCACACATATGCACAAATACAAGCTATAGTGCACACGCACACATACAAGCAAGAGTGCACACGCATACATGCACCCATACAAGCGAGAGTGCACACACATACATGTATACATACAAGCGAGAGTGCACACACACATGCACACATTCAAGTGAGAGCTCACGCACACATACAAGTGAGAGTGCACATGCACACATATGAGTGAAAGTGCAAACAGACACACGCACACAAGCAAGAGTGCAAAAGCACACATAGAAGTGATAGTGCATACCCACAGATGCACACATACAAGCAAGAGTGCACACACACACATACAAGCAAGAGTACACACACGCACACATATATTAATGAGACTGCACACACACACATACACACAAGTGAGAGTGCACACATATAAGCAAGAGTGCACACACACATAAATCTACACAGATATATTCTTAAGCAATACAAAGTTTTTATTTATAATCTAATAATAATTTAGTGGTAAACTGACATAATATGTAAAATGAGAGTACTAAATTCAAAGTGCTTTATTCTTTAGAGGTAATATTTTTTTCATAATATTAATTAATATTTATTACAATAGACAGTTTATAAGTTACTATTTTTTTAAACTTCTATCAACACTTAGATGCAGAAATTAATGTAAGTCTTCCTTTACATTGAGCACAAAGAATTATTAAGCAACATACTTTTATTCTTCTTCGTGATTTTTTTTCCAGTCAGCATGGTCCATTACAAAAATAGATGGAATGTATTCATTTATATCTCTATATGCAAGTGATTTACAAGGAAAATGTATTTGTGCTTAGCCAGTATGAACATTTAATTTACAGCTAATAAACACTCCATAATAAATCACTATGCACCAGCACTGTAAACTATTACAAAACAAAACAAAACAAACAATGCTTAGGATATCCCTAAGGAAGATTACATTTTTTAAAGAATAAATAAGCAAGTAAGGTTGATTTTAATCTCACATGGTCAGTCAACCAGCAGCATGCTGCTTATGGGAATTGTCCTAGATTCCTTATGAAGCAAATTTTATTGACTTTAAAATTGAAATTGCTATCTGAAATTGTCCTCACTGAAAAAACTTGATATGAAAGGTGAAACAGATTTGATATTTTAAATTACTCTATCCTACATTAGTATACCTTTAAAATTAGTTTAAAGATAAAATCATATTACAAGTAATAATAATCTCAAATACAAAATCCTTCTGTTGTGTTTATTACACTTGCATGAATAACATCAGTTTTACATATCTTCAAAGCTTTATATTTCCAGATCTACTGATCTAGTTTTAGCTGCCGAAAAGTTTAAAATTCCATACAATTTGAAATTAGAAACATCTTTTAAATGTGTTGGACTTAAATGGCATTTTATAGCCTTTCTACAGGCTTTTAAAGCTCCTTGGTATCTATTTTTTAAGTCTCCCCATGTGCACCCGGGCTTCCAAAGATTATTTTGTTAAATATCCGTGCACCTCTTCCAGCTTCAGAACTAGCAGTAGTGAATGAAATATAATTCAATTATGTGTCACAAAAGTGCTGAAATCTTGTATCAATGGCTTCATCATATAACCTGGGCACATAAAGATAAATGACTTCTAATTACTAGCTATCATGGAGCTTTACACACACAGAGGCACATGAAAAGCCAACATTCTCCTTCCAAGGAGTCTTAAAAAATAATGGGACTGAATGAAAGGGCCTTTCATCTTCTAATAGGTTTTAGGGTTAACCACAAAATAAGAAGTTGTATGGAGTCTTGTATGTAATGGACATCGAGCCAAAAGGAATTTCATTTAATGAGTAATGTTGTTTAATTGTTTTTATGTTGTTATATATTGGAAGAGTATAGTATCAGCAATATAAGCTTAGGTTAAAACTTACTGAAAGTTATAATTAATAGAAGAGAATAAATCCTGAACAGGAAAGAAATACATTTCAACATACATGTTCTTGAAACATAGTGAAGGGATTTACAAGAGTCTACAATTTGATAGAATGGTAAAGAAAAGTATTAGGGATAAGGGTTGAAAGGAGAGACAATTAAAACTCGACATTACAACTGAAGATTGTTACTCCTTTTATTGAATATTAACAGTAAATATTGGAAAGGGAAACTATAGACCTGCTAAGAGTAAAATGATTAGTAGAGTTGACTTAAAAACGTGTTGGTTACACACACAGAGGCTACTTTATTCTGTTTTGTTTTTTTCTTTTTTCCCTTTTCAAGGTATATAGAAGATAAGGAATGAATTAAAAACTAAAATAATTGTTTTCTATTCACCAATATTGACGCATTGAGGGAGCGATAAATTAGTGCTCCACTTGTAATCTAGCCCTAAATTGTTTCATGGACTGTGGGAGGTACAAACTCCTCAATAAAAAGGAATTTAATAATAGTACAATTAAAATAACTGTGTGCTGATATTGGTCTCATCCAGGAAACACAGTTTTAAAAAATGTAAAATGCAGATTGGATGGGTTAAATAAATCATTTATACACCATGTATTAAGAGAAAAATAGTGTTAAGCTTTTAATAAATAAGCATTTCAAACATAAAGTTTTAAAAAAGTAAAATTTATATACAAACATGAGAGATATTTAATCTTAATCGTAAAAATATATAGGAAATAATACATTAAATGCAACATATATGGACCAAATGAACAGGACTTAAACTTTCGGTATAATGTGCAATATATAATATGTAGTTAATTCCCTGATTATAAGAGGAGATTTTAATTTGGCTCCTAATAGAATATTAGAAACGTTTAAACCCCTTGAATCATTAGAAAAAAGGAAATAGATAAAGAAAGATAAAAAAGAGAAAAAGGGTGGGAAAAATAACAATGAAAAGCCGACTAACAGATGAAAAAAAATAATAAAATGTAATAAAATCTCAAATTCAGGAACTGGGAATCACAGATGTATGAACCACTTAACAGAAGTTATATTTGCATGTCTAGGAAACACAAAACATACTCTAGGATTGATCTGTTCTTATGTAGCCAATAAACTGTTAAATACCATACAAGAGGATACAAACAATCATATTAGCCTATCAGATCCTGCACTTATTTCAGTTAATATAAAATGACAAGTAGAAGAGAGAA
>CAJPDP011180808.1:0-12479 GCA_905336975.1 Bombina variegata variegata
GAACTTGCCTGGATGTGCTAATTTCTTATGCAAAAAAATTGTATTGATTTATATACTGTATATCTGCATATATCTATACCTCTATATATATATATAGGTATTGATATGTATTTTACCAAAATACCATCATATATATGTAGAAATATGTATTTATGAATAAATAAACATATTCTGTTATCTGAACAACATTGGAATGTGAAATATTCATATTTTCATGTTGGGTTAGCACAAATGAGAATATGCAATCGGGTTTGTGTAAGAGTGGGGTGTTTTTCCACTTATTTTTTGTCTCTATTGACTTCTATGGGGGAATACGTGAATGTGCATGCAATATTCTAACTTCGGCTTTTAACTCGTAATATGAGCTTAACCGGACAAGCGCAAATAGCTTACTTCTAGGGCAATTAATGCTCAAGCTGAAGAGTTAATTTGCGCTCTACTCGTAATCTTGCCCAAAACGCATTTTATAAGGATAATATTGAGGTTATTCTTGCCTCCCTCTAGTTATGGGTGCTGCCATGTTGAAATATCTCTCCATTCCAGTGGAAAAGTGTTTACACATGTGCAGCTACTCAGATACCTGCAGTGTAACCTAGTTTCCATAATGGCAGCACCCATGATTAGAGGGAGGTACATGAAATGTTTTCAGTGTCCCTCTAAGCCTACACTTTAAATAAGAATAATAGCAGACTGAAATCCAAATGAAAGTGACATAAAACACCTTGTAATTACTGTAGGAGTTGTCTGTAGTCTTGTAGTAAATTAATATACCAACCAAGTGTGTTTTTTTTTCTGCAACTGTTTTCATAAGCCAAACTCCCCCACTTGCCTTGTTTGGAGTAGCCAGTCCTGACATGCTACTGCAATAGACAAGGATTAGCACTGTCATTTTGTTACCAAAACACTGTTTTCCAAAATCATCACAAAAATATTTTTGTGTCCGTTAAAGGGACATTATACACTAATTTTACATTGCATAAATGTTTTGTAGATGGTCTATTTATATAGCCTATAAAGTTTTTTTTTTTTTTATATATATATATATATATATATAGCTTTGCTTATTTTTAAATAACATTGCTCTGATTTTCAGACTCCTAACCAAGCCCCAAAGTTTAAGAAGTATATTGATGTATACCTACTCCAGCTTGCTCCTGTTTGTGTAAAGAGTCTTTTCATATGCACAGGAAGGGGTAGGGGGGGGGGGGTCTGCTGTTTTTGCTATACAACCACCTTTAGTGGGTGTTCCAGCTAACCTTTTCAACAGAGCTAAATTGGGAGCTTCTAAGTAAGTTTTATATCAGTATCTGTGCATATTATTCTTTATAGTAGTGTTAAATAAGTTAAATGTGCCTTTAAAGAGACAGTAAGCACTGTATAATTAAAATACATATTTGTCGTTTTGCTATAGAACAACATATCAGCTAAGTCTAAACATTTTTAAAACAGATTAACATCCTTTTTACTGCAATTGTTTATCAATACCAAACTCCACTTATCATTTGCCAATCTGGTCTTTAGTCTGCAGAGAACAAGGCTAGTCCTAGCTATAATGTTAGTATAAAAGGCATTGTTTTGCCGTTTTTATCAGCTAAAACCAAAGAAGGAAAGCTTTGTCGCTGGGTTAGCCTTGATGTGTCAGCAGGGTGCATTTTAAGTTCTGAGAATTAGAAAATCTTCGATTTTCAGATCTTAATTACATGAAAAGGGGGCAAAAAAATAATGATGGTATATTGCAAAGTTGTTTTATTGCATATAACTTTTTATATAACTTCTACCAAACTTAGGAGCACTTGCTTATTTTGCTCTGTACTCGCAGGCATGTTCAATAGTTTTTAATGTGTGACACAAGATGGTTGAGTTTAACTACTCAGAATTATATATGTTTATTAGCAAATTATTATTTATTTTATTACATATACTGTAATTGCCAGAGGCACATTCATTTATACAGAAGGTGTAGCCCAGAATATTTTAGGGGATTTACCTCCTGTTAGGATTTGGCAAGACATGAAATAGCGGTTAAAAAAAAACAGGAGTAATTCAATGTTAGAATTTAGATGAGCATCTTTTGGCAGAGTACAACATGGTGCACTCAATACTGTGCACAGAAATTCATGTGACTTCCTAAGAGGAGTCTTTTCTATCGCCTAGATTACGAGTCTTGTGTTAGGGTTAAAAAGCAGCGTTGGTCCCAACGCTGCTTTTTAAGGCTAATGCAAGACTCGTAATCTAGCCATTTGATTTTAAAGGAAAGATTAATTAACAAAGGTAACCATTTAGAACTGGTTAATAAAATCTTTAGAGGGCCAGACAACTAGATAGAAATGTAGTATTAAAACCTACTAGTAATAAAAAAATAGGAAAAAAATAATGATTTTTCCAATAAATAAATGTTGTTCTTTACACAGTTCAATAGCAACCATCATAAGAGTAGAACCATTTTGAAGAAACATTGGCACATTATCTGCAAAGTTCCTATCCTAAAATAATTTCTACCTGTTAAGCCTCAAGTTGTTTTTTCAAGGGCCCCTACTATTAAAAATAGATTGGTACCTAGAAAGGTAGTCAATTCTAAAAAAAAAAAAAGAATAATCAAGTAAATACTTGTTTTAACTCAAGGGTTCACTCTTGGTTAAATCAATCCTCTAGGAAAATATTTAAATTTAATAGGAAAGGTTGTACAGTGTCTCCTCTTATGAAAGGTTTTACATCCACAATTACAGCAATTTTTTTCTCCCAATTAATAGCCAGATGAGTTGCAATTCTAAATTTGTGGTGTATTTATTATAGGGCAGGTGTGGATTGCAGTACATTGGATGCACCTGTAGAAAGTTCAAGACCAAATTCTGAACCTCTTAAAAATATAAAAAAGGGGAGCCTTGTGCACAATGTCTCTAGACATGTAATGGTCGAGCATGGTTGTAAATATAATAAATATACAATAACCCCTATTGCACAAGTTGAGGGTTCAAATTTTAAGTCAAGATTCTCCAAATTTAGAGAGAGAGAATCCTATTGTATTTTGAAGATGCACACCTTATGCCCTGATGGTCTTTATGAAAATATTGATTTAGATGTGTTCTGGTCATATATGGTATATTGTTCTTGTCAGTTTTAATGTTTTAATGATTAGCTCAATTCCCATGGTAGGGCTTATATAATTAAGATGTTTTATATGTTTTAGGTATTGAGTTAGATATTACAAAAACAATGTAAAAAGCACAATCAGTCTCTTCAATTATTTGAAAAATTGTAATGGAGGGGTCAGTCACCTAATTCAGTTCAGGCAAAACACAGCCACCTCAAAAAGCAGAGAAAAAACGGTCCCTCAGAAATACAGAAGTGTTCTTTGTTCACCGTGGCCAGGCAGGAATGCACTGTGTGCAGAGCAGCTCAGATGAGTCAATCCCGGCAGTGTGCAGTCTCAAGGAAATACTATTTGAAAAAAAGACAAGAGCGCATCTGCGACTCACAGTACTATATAAATGTAAAAACACTTATTGTCCTGATAACTAGGACTCAGCAACGGCTCACTTATTCCAGCGTCTCCTTATGGATCCCAGCCTGCGGTTCTTGATATGCTGTATACAACTTTGTTGCTCAAGTCTGTATGGCAATAATCACTCCAGAGTAACAACTCAAACAGAACAAAACTTTCTTTGGCAATTGTTGCCAATCCCCTATGCATTTCATTTGCGCAGGGTGAACTTTCTCAAGGGTCAGAGATGAGTGATTTGTCCGACATAGGGGCTTCCCTATTTAAACTTGTAAAAGATTGTGCATCTGCCCCTAGTGGCGTGGCACCTCACTTAGACCAATAATAATGCATAATGCACGGCCATGCGGCTCAACATTAAAATAGTAACATTTATCTTCACTCTATTTACTACTCATGTGCTGTACATATTTGATCTAAAAGAAAACAGAATGCTGTCCTTTTACTGTATTTCATTTATTCATCTTTTAATACTCTGGAAATTGCACATAGACTTTTTAAGTATGGACACACCCTTAAGATATCTACATACATAAAATACGCCCCCTATCTACTTTCAATAGGTAACCTGCTAACGTTCATATTCTTTATGTATATATGCTCCTTAATTTAACAGACCTCCACTCTTTTTATCATAAATCTATACATATTTAAATTAATTTTTAAGCTGTATGTAACAACACAGCATTGCCCATTCATAATAAAATTCCACATTATACCTGATATTATACGCGGGCTAGTTCTTACATGCTTTCTCATTTTCTTTAGGTGTCGATAATATGTTTCCTGTTCCATATTTAAAAGGGCCAAAAGTTTTATCACTCTACAGAATAAGGAATATAGAACATGTCCTATTATGTAGTAATACCTATTTCCTTCATACTTGGAATGTACGGTAATCTTCCATAGTACTATACATTTTGAAAGTGAGCTTCTCACTGTCCCATTTATGGGGATTACATTTTGTAATGATACTCCTAGCGTGGTGCTCACCTCATAAAAGCCTGCAAATCCAAGTCAACTTTTAACCCTTTTAGTTCAAGACTCTCAAGAAGGTGTATCCTTTTTGTCTCACATTTTATTAATAAAAGTAACCTTCTGTTTTAATAAGGACCTGGGGGAATCTGCTCTAATATTCAATTTTTTTTGTTTGCATAGTCTTCAAAATGGTTAAAGATGCTCAGCTGATATACTACATAAGTGGCTTGACAGGTCCCTCTAAAGGACAACTTGAAATCTGTAGTGCCATTCCAATTGGATACCATATCTACCTTTGCAATATGCCCGCACATTATGCACCCCTGTCTCCCACATTTGTAAGTCCCATCATGTAATGGATAAAATAGTAACATTATTTTATCCATTTAGCAATAGATTTAGTTTGAGCACCCCCTACTGTTATTCATTTTGTTAAATATCTTTTGATTTTTCATTGCGTTTTTCAAAAGTGCTAAGGTATTTTAGATTGCACTTAAGCACAACAATTAACTAACTACTTGTAATGTGAGCTCTTCCCATTGAAAGGTGTTAAGGGATATGTGTCGGCAAACAACATAAAATGAGTTACTGATGGGGGAAAAGTAGGGGGTAAGATTTATATTTAGGCCTCCATTTATTAATGTACAGATGGAAAGGTTCCCAGTTACCATGTTCACAGGTAATCGAGGATGAACAGGGTCTGTCAATCGCCCTGGTCAGACTAGTTCAGGGTGAATTTAATTGGCCAGGTCAGAGCTGGTGGATGTGTTTAGATACAGCAATCTATCATGTGATCCTGCACCCATGAAGTTCCAAAGCTGCACCCTCAGCTTGATAAATGGAGTCTTTAATGTGTTCAGTTTAAGGGAGAAGAGGATCAAATGCAGGGGTTATTGGTGGGAAAGATGGTGTTTGTAGGAAGTTTTATTGGGGGACGATGTAAGGTGGATCTTCATTTAATCAAGAGAATAGTTGGGCCAGCTTTGATTCAAGTTCTTTTGCTATTTCTAATAGTTCTAATACATGTTTTATTAGTTTCAGCACTATCCATGGAAAAAAAAGGATTTAGATTTAAATTTACTACTAGATAATATAGGACAACCCTGCCCTCTGCTCTGTTGCAACCAATTGCGTGATAGCAGTATTTGGCAGTCACCCTGGAAATATTAGTCTGGGTTGTCTGAAATTCAAGACCTTTAAAGGTGCAGAAATTTTTTATTTTTTATTCTTTTTATTAAAGAAACATAGGTACAAGAAAATATATGTAAGCACATACAGGGCATAGCTATAAGGACATTAAAATCTACAATCTGGAATAAGTGCTACATACTAAACATCAATAAACTATCAAATGCTGTACAGTTGCTATTGATTGTTACAGAAAAAGGTGGTCATTTCTACCCCCTAGAACTATGCTTCTTAATTTTTGGTTACAGGATCATGTGAGCAAGCCTGTACTTAACCTGCCTCAAAGTTGATTATACAGCTTCAAAAACGGGACCCTATGTATCTCATAGACTGAGAAGAAAAGCACAAGATTAAAAAAATTCCCTAAAGAATCCTATCACACAAACACTCTTGGAGAACTAAGTTAGGGGAACATAAAAACAAGTATTGACTGCAACAATGGCTCATTTTCATGCTTGATGCATTCATTGAAGGTGGTAGCCATTTCTCAGGCCCCCTTTCTGGAACAGAACCCAGATTGTTTATTACCAGCGATCACAGTGAAAGGCAGGGAAAGTATCATCAAAACTGTATAGGGGAGAAACCTAAATGTATTGTCTCCATATATAAAATATGTAATAATTAAAGGGACAGTTTACTCAAACATTCTCTCCCCTTTAATTTGTTCCCAATGATCCACTTAACCTGCTGGAGGGTATTACATTGTTTACAAGTATTTCCATTACCCTTATATTGGTATTTGAAATAGTTTATTTAGCCTGTGGTATACCCACCTGAAAGTTTTTGGCCTGAAGGCCAAGCCTTGTTAATACAGCTAGTAGAAGAAATTACACTCCCAGTGGGTTATAGAAGAGATAAGGAAATAAAATGTTAATTTTCCATTGTTCTCTCCAAGTATTGGTGATTGGTTTTTACACACAGCTCTTTACACATGTTCAGACTGCTCCTGTAAGATATTTCTTACTTCTTACATTCAGTCTCCATTAGGACTCCTATGCAAAAACGTCCTGAAAAAAGGCTCCTAACCTTTCACTGGCTGACAGCATGGGAGGACAGGGTTACACATTCAGCATACTGTAGATGTCATATGAAAACCCACATGGTCTGTCCTGCACAGAGATCCTCCGTTCTTCCCTTCCTTTTATTATGCCCTTTTCCCCTCGTGGTTAGCTTTTCATCTCACTTGATTTAAAATGCATTATATAGCCCTCTTCTTGGTGCAAGCGATCAGAAAGAAATCTGGAGCCGTGTGTGTTACAGCTTTGCAGAGCAAATAAGCTCAAGCATACAGGCAAATACAGGAGGAAAACGTCTCCTCATGAGGTAAAGGGCAGGGAAGTTTGTTAATGTTGTTCCCAGAACTGCAAAACAACTGCTTTATAGTGTTCCACACATTGCAAACGTTATTTATAAACCCACCGCCTCTTTTTTTATAGTGTTTCACATATTGCAAGACATATTTAATCACCCTTGGACCGATGTTGACTGCGAAACATGTAAGGCCCACCCTGCATCTAGAAGAATGCTACAGTATACACAGAAGTTACAGCATCCAAACCGTTGCCGATATTTGGGGACTAGCGAACAGCAGAAAGCGAAGCCGCAACCCTTTAGAGACAAGTGAGCAGCCGAACTAGATGTGATCTAAACTGCATACTAATACTGCCAAGAGGACCGGCCTTTCAGAGGAGCTTTAACCAGTGACACTGTTTTTATAAATGCACTGCACATACCTCATATTTGTTTGAGGTAAAAAAAAAGAGTGAGTAGAAACCCTGTGGGGAGCTTCCTTTGTAAATTACCTTTTTATTTAAGTCATTAAACATATTGCACTATGTGGAGCATCTTTGTACTCTTCTTTTCTCTTCTATAGATTTTACCATACTCCGAGCTTGTACCGGAGGATCACTTTTTAGAAGCAGCCGCTGCCCACTATGTTATTGGATACCAATTTGAAGTAGATAACCATTCTACTATGTAAACTATACCTATAGGTTTACCCCTTTAAACATAAAAGACTGTTTTGAGACATTGAAAATAACTTTATGGTACAAAAGACTATATTTAAATTGTTGAATAATTGTGCACAGTTTCCTATACATTATATAAGAATTTAAGAATAAATAGAACCTATTCTGCTATGTGAAGAATATTGGAATGTTAAATAATAATATTTTCATGCCGGGTTAGCACTTCATTGAAGTCTATGGGGGAATACATTAGCACGGTCATGAAATTCCAAGTTCTGCTTTTGCCCACATCGGTTAAGCTCTCGTGTAAAAATGTTTTACTTTTAACTTATAATATGCGCAGTACCTGGCGATAATTCATGCTCTACTCGTAATCTAGCCCAAATTGTGGTCTGATCTTTATGTAAGCCACAATTATAACCAAACACAATCAGACTAAACTAACAACACACAAACAGTTCTACTTTACAAATTATTATTGGAGACAATTGAGTAATCTTTCACAGTGCAGGCTGGAAAAAGTAAGTGAAGCTATGTGTAAAGGACATAAGCTATTTGGAGTTAGGTGTTTCAATTAAAGAGATGAGATTATAAATGTTTGTTGCACAGGTGCCCAGCCTTTTAAATAACGGCACACAAAGCCTGATTACTGCTAAATATGTTATTTTCAAGAAATATTGGTTAGTGTCAACATGCCTTGATTCTAACACCTTCCCAGGACCATAGAGGATGCATTATATAGATGCACAAAAGCTGAAAAAGGTGACAGAGCATTGCTAAAGATCCGGGTGTTCATTTCACTTTGACAAATTTTCTTAAAATGGAGAAAATTTAGGACTGTTGCTACTTTCCCTAACAGTGGGCATCCTGCAAAGATTACTCAAAAACAAGAATAAGCTACCTGAGAAGAGTTGAGAAAATATCTAAGGTTAACAGCAAAGAATCTACAGGAAACTCTACAAACTGCAAAAGTCTTTGCTCATGTGTCCATTATAAGAAAAACATTGAACAAGAATGGTATTCATGGATGGACGCTACCAGGGAAACCACTCCTGTATATAAAAAAAAAAAAAACATTGGGGCACATCTCATGTTTGTCCAAAACCACCTGGATGGACAACAATTTTACTTTTTGGCAAACATGCACAATGCTATATGTGGAGGAAAAAGGGCACTGCAAAGCAACAACAAACCCTTATCCCAAATGTTAAGCATGGTGGAGGAAGAATCATGGATTTGGGCTTATTTGCTGCCTTAGGGTCTAGATGCCTTGCAATTATTGAGGAAACAATTTATTCAAAAGTGTTTTAATACACTTTATAGGAGAATGTAGGGCAGCAGTCCATGGCCTCAAGCTAAACAGAGGTTGGGTGATGCAACAAGACAATATCCTAAAGCACACAAGAAAACCAACCAAATAATAGCTGAGAAAGAAGAACATTTGTGCTCTGGAATGGCCAAGTCAGAGGGGCCGATTTAAGAAGCAGCGTATGCTGCTGTTTCTACGCGAGCCTTAAAGCTCACCAGAAACTTAAGTGAAGAAGCAGCGGTCTTAAGACTACTGCTCCTTAACTCATCTGCCATCTCTGAGGTGGTGGACAGCAATCATCCAGATCGGATATGAATCAGATACGAATGTGCAGGGGCGGAATTGCACAAGAATTTCACTAGAAATGCTTGTGTAATGATAAATGCTATATGCTGTAAGTATTTATCGTTGTGGGGTGGACATGGTCCGCTACAGTGGATAATGTCCACCCGTACATTGATAAATCGTCCCCAGAGTCCTGACCTTAACCCAAATGAGATGCTGTGGCATGACCTAAAGAGGGCTGTGCAATAAACCCAGAAATATTGATTAATTGAAACAGATTTGTAGAACGGAATACTCCAAAATTAATCCTCAATGTTGTGCAAGTCTTAGAATCATCTACAGGAACCATTTGGTGGAGGTTATTGCTGCTAAAGGTGGATCTACATATTACTATATTCAATAGTTCACTTACTTTTTCCAGCCTGCAGTGTGAATGATTACTCAATGTCTTCAAAACAAATAAGTAGAACTGTCTGGGTGTTATTACTTTACTCAGTGTGAGGGGATTACGGTGTAGGAACAGATACACAGAACTTTTTTTAAAAGCTTTACTGATTAATAAGCAAAAGAACAGTTGGTAGTTCAAAACTAAAGATCATAGAAACAGTAAGTTTGAACATAGGCCCAATGCAGAAAACCAAAGTCCAATACAAGGGTCAGAATACATTAAGGGCTAGATTATGAGTGGTGCAAGGTAAGCCTGCTTGATCTCTGGAACAAGGTGAGCATACACAGGTATTAGGTAAGTATGGTTGGTCCTTTGGAACAAGGTGAGCATACACCAGCATCAGGTAATTATGCTTGGCCTTTGGAACAAGGTGAGCATACACAGGTACATGGTAAGTATGTGTGAGTCTCTGGAACAAGATAAGCATACACAGGTACAAGATAAGTATGCGTGAGTCTCTGAAACAAAGTGAGCAAGGTTGACAGGCAATAACTAAGCACAGAGTGCAGAGTGAGCTTTTATAGTCCCCTAGGTTGGAGTTCCAGTAAATAGGACATGGCCCCTTTAAATCCCAGCAGTGTACGGCTGTGTACGCCTAAGGAAGCTTGAAGCAGGGCAGAAGGAGATAGGTATTAGTGTCCCTCCACCTTGGATGCCGAAGCTGAAGCAGTTACTCTCAGCAAGACCAGAGGGACCGGACCAGAGCTCCCGTGTAAGTCCCTTGCAGTCAAAATTTGTGTGTCTAGAATTGGGAGTTAGATCAGACCATATTGTATGAGGAATCAATGCAGAAATTTGGGTAATTTGAAAAAGTTCACAAACTTTTTCTTGCAACTGAAATGATAATTGTATAAGATAGATTGTAAATCTACATAAAATACTCATTTAAAATATGGGGGTGATTTATTTAATTTTGACAATATATGCATGTTCTTATGTGTGTCAAAATTCACTAATCATAGTAAATCAAGCATATATAGAAACAAAGAAACATTGAATTTGATGGTAGATAAGACCCTAAAGGTCAATCAAATCTACCCATATTACATGTTATGGTTTTCTTTGGTTTGCCTCATGCAAGTCCAAGACATTTTTTAATTATTTTACAGTTCCTGTGTTTACCACCTCTATTGGAAATGTATTCCATGAATCCACACCCCTTTCTGTAAAAAAAATGATTCTTCACATTTCTCCTGAATCTGCTACTTAAAGTGATGGTAAACTTGAAGCATACAGAAAGCAGTATCTAATGAAACCTTGGAAATAAACAAGACTATCATTCATCATTTTTTTGTTTTGTTTTTAGCTATAAGCAACATTATTACAGCTGTTCCTTCTAAATCCTTGTCTCCCTTAATCCTCCCGGCTCACAATAAAAAAAAATGTGTGACGGTTCTGCTCTAATCCAATTGAAATACAGGCCATTAGGCATCCAGGAGTAAGCCTAACATGCCCATTTGGTGGTTTATGCATGCGCTACCTATTTCCCAGCCTTGCCGAGTAAGTGCTCATTCATGTGTGAATCATGCATGTGGGCTAATATGGGAATCCCAGCAGAAAGCATAGAATTGCGCATGCGTACATTTGCGAAGATCAAGAGCATGTCTGGATGCCTACGTAGAGAGTGGGTGGGACCACTTTCTATTTCACAGAAAGTCTGAAGCAGGAACTGCAAGGGGGCAGAGGAAGGATACGTAGAAGCCAAATATAAAATATCATTTTTATAAAGGTATGGGTCATTTAAAAAAAAAAAAAAAAAGTAAGCAACTTTATTAGATATAATATTAGTAACACAAAGGGCTATTCCAGAAAGCTCAACTATACAATCACTTTAAGACTGTGACACCTTTTTTAGGTATTTCTTTTTTTGTGGGAAAGGTTTCTATTATTTCACCTCTTTCCTTTCTCTCCTCTAAACTATACATATTTAGATTATAGAGTCTTTCTTTGTATGTTTTATATTTTAGACAATATATAATTTTAGTAGCCCTTTTTTGGACAGTTTCTAGTTTATTTATATCCTTCTAGAGATATGGTCTCCAGAACTGTACACAAAATTCCAGATGAGGCCTAAGTAGTGATCTGTAAAATGGCATAAGAACCATGCTATTTCATCAACTAATACCTCTTCCAATGCAACCAATTATTTGACTGGCCTTGCTGGCTGCACTGCTGTATTATCTACTGAATTTTAAATCATCTGGAATAATAATTTCCATGTCCTGTTCCTCTGTAGCTACAGTCAGTAATGTACCATTGAGTATATAATTGGTCTTTGGTTTTATTGGATCCTATGTGCATAATTTTGCTCTTGGTAATATAAAATTTTAGGTCCCATTTATTTGCCCAGTCCTCCAGTTTTTTAATATCACTGCTCATTTGATCCACTCCTCCTGGAACACTCCTCCTGGGCATGCCTTCCCCTGGAACCCACTTCCAATATCACTAATGAACATGTAATGAGAGTGGGAGGTGACGTCACCGGATGGGGGCGTGGCTTATAGCCGTTATTGTCTATGGGGCAGTTACCAAGTTAGATGTGTTGTACAAGCTGTATACTTCAATGCTCTGCAATAAAATAGCATTGTACCTTCTATGCTGTGTCCCACATCTCATGACATGGTGTCAGAAGTACTTGCCTGCTCTTCTGTTTCCTGAGTAATGACAATGTCGAAGTTTACCCCACCTGAGCCTTTTGATTTCTCTCAGCCTGCAGCTTGGCCCACATGGCGTCAGCGGTTTCAACGCTTCAGGATTGCTTCCAAGCTGGACAAGGAGAGTGGTGAAGTACAAGTTAATTCT
>CAJPDP011180818.1:0-10065 GCA_905336975.1 Bombina variegata variegata
TTGCCTAATAATTCTGCACTCCCTGTAGGGGGGAGTAGTGCAATTGAGGGACTTGTATGTCAAAGTAAAAAAAAATTGTTTTTTCCTGTAGTCAAGAGGAAGCCAGTGAAGGGATTGGCAGAGAGGTGCAGCAGATGAAGAATGACATGTAAGGAAGATGAGCCTGGCAGAGGCATTCATTATGGATTGTAAAGGAGCTAGGTGGCTGCTAGGGAGACCAGAGAGTATGGAGTTACAGTAATCGAGGTGGGAAAGAATGAGAGAGTGGATTCAAATCTTAGTTGTGGCTTGTGAAAGGAAATGACTAATTTTAAAGATGTTTTTAAGGTGGAAGTGGCAGGCTTTAGCCAAGGACTGAATTTGAGGAGTGAAAGAAAGATCTGAGTCAAGTGTGACCCCAAGAAATCGAGCATGTGGGGTAGGGGTAATGATGTAGTTATTGACAGTTATAGAGAAGTTGGGGGTGGAGAATTGTGAAGAATGGAGTTAAATAAGGAGCTCAGTTTTGGAGAGATTTAGCTTAAGGTAGTGAGAGGACATCCAAGATGAGATATGAGAAAAACAGTTAGTGACACGGGTTTGCAAGGAAGAAGATAGGTCAGGTGCAGAGAGGTAGATTTACGTGTCATCGGCATTCAAATGGTATTGAAACCCATGGGACTTTATTAAGGAACCTAAAGTTGATATGTAGATTGAGAAGAGAAGGGGACCAAGGACAGAGCCTTGCGGTACCACAACAGAAAGTCTTAACGGGGCATATGATGCCCCAGAGAAGGCTATACTAAAGGTACGGTTAGACAGATAGGAAGAGAACCACAAGAGAGCTGTGTCGCAAATGCTGAAGGATTGGAAGCTTTGGAGCAAAAGAAGGTTGTCGACAGTATCAAAGGCTGCAGACAGATCAAGGAGGATAAGTTATAGTAGGAGGTGAGGGTGGGCAGAGAAGAATATTGAACGTGTACTTTTATCATTAAATTTGCTTTGTTCTCTTGGTATTCTTTGTTGAAAGCTAAATCTAGGTATCCTCATATGCTAATTTCTAAGCCCTTGAAGGCTGCCTCTTATCTGACAGTTTTACCTAGCTAGACAGCGCTAGTTCATGTGTGCCATATAGATAACATTGTGCTCTCTCTTGTGGAGTCATTTATGAGTCTGAACTGTTTGGCTAAAATGCAAGTCTGTCAAAAGAACTGAAATAAGGGGGCAGTCTGCAGAGGCATATACAAGGTAATCATAGAGGTAAAAAGTGTATTAATATAACAGTGTTGGTTATGCAAAACTGGGGAATGGGTAATAAGGGGATTATCTATTTTTTAAGCAATAAAAATTCTGGAGTAGATCGTTCCTTTTTTATTTGAATGAAACATGATACGCAAATGTTGAAGCGCTTGAAATTGATGCAGCATAGCTGTTAAAAGCTACCTAGAAAATATCACCTAAACAACTCTATTTAAAAAAGGAAGATATTTACCTTAAAATTTCCTCACTAGCCACATCCCATTGTAAAAGGAATTTAAGTAGCCAATAAGGATGCTAGTCCTTAAACTTGCAAGGGAGTGTGTATCTGGCATGTGCACGCAGAATCATGTTATTTTACTTTTCAGTTTAAGGACATTTTTTTACAGTGCTTGAAATGTTCTCTCTGAATAGCCTACAATGCTTTCTTATAATTTTAAAAATAATGTCATTTAGTTAAATAAGTTTGTAAATTTTCCTATAAACATAAGCAGACTATTGATAAAGTATCATATCGACCACAAATTATCATACTTTGAACTGTAAACACAAGTTATTAGTTTGTGAATTTATGCTATAGGTATAAATGTAGGTGTACAATGTGTGTGATGTCAGTTGTAACTAATAAATAGAAAATATCAGGAAATGTATTCATGTTTATACTATGTGCATTGACCACTAGAGAGGTGTTTGCACATATTGTGGACAAATGTATAAAAAATCAAGATTAGTAACCCCAACTCATTTAAATCAGGAACACAATCAAGCCATTTTACACAGGCACATAATAAAACAGTGTTAAGATATAAATAGAAAGCAGCTGAAAACCTTTTTTGCTCTGGGGTGTGTGTATGTGTGTGTGTGGGGGAGGGGGGTAGATACAAATCCAATACAAATCCAGAAATTTTTGTAAATATTAGGTTTTCTGGATATTCAGAGTACAGACCAGATTACCCGAGAGATAACATTTATAATTTGTGGAAAACTGCCGCTGATCAAATCAGCAGTGCTAGTCACACAACCCAGCTGTGTGACTGGAGCTGCTGGTTGGATCAATGGCAGTTTCCACTCAGGACCAGCAGTGCTCTGCAGCTCTCAAGTGATATTTTAACTATGGGTTTAACTAGTGCTGCTAGTGATAAAATGACATGCTCGAACAGATAAGACTATAATGGCCCTTTAATGAATCCAAACCAAAGTTATTTTAATTATTCATGGAGTATGGTGTTTATTGTTCCAAGTATATAAAGAATATACCAAAACAACTAAACATTTGCTAACAGTAGCTAAAATAGAAAATAAAGGGACTTCCTTTGGGCGGGTACAGTAGCTGGACGCAAGGAAAGAGAGCTCTGGGAAAAACTCAGACAAAATCCAGCTACACGAGCACCACAGCGTAATTTTGTGACCTGATCTCACAGGTCTAAAAGTTGAAAGTGGTAGAAGGCTGATTGGGAGGTGAATCTCTCACCACCGCAAGTCGCACTGTAAATAGCTAGGCGGAGGAGCGAAGAAGAAGCGGCTGCCATTTTACATTACATTCACAGTGGAAAAAACTACGCCTCGCACTGCACCTGGGCGCAGCTGAGCCCAAAGCTGGACAGATCAATCTAGACTGCTGGCGGAGGTCCCTTGTACCTCAAGAAAGAAAGAGCCTCAATCCGCGAACCCTCCGTAGATCTGCAGGTGACGTTGATGCACCTCACCAAGATAAAAGGCCCTGGCAGAAAATACTTACCTCGCTTATTTACAGTGAGTAATTAGCTGCCCTCTTAATATTGACTGGCCCTGGGGGAGAGTGGTGAAGACATTCAAGATCTTGTATATTCCTGTGACCCTGTGGGAGTGACATGGTTCAGCTTTAATTATATACGTGAATACTCTGAAGGGACATATTGTCAAACCACACGCATACACAGCTAAAGCTGCAGGCAGAAACAGCATAATTTCACACACATTTCTAACACAATCATTAACAGTTCTGCATTGAGATTTATGAAAGTGGATAGCTATTTTACTATTTTCCCTAAAAGCTGCAGAACCAGTATGGCTGCAAAGTCAAAACAGACAGAGAGAAGAACAAAGCATGCTGCAGAGACACATGTGGCCCCATGGTCTCCATCAAGTGCAGAAGATAACTCCATGGATCCCACGCATCCAATTGTCTAGCAACTAACAGCACTATTTCTCCCAAAAATGGATCATTTACAGTCTGGGATGGACTCACTTACTTCTGATGTGAAACAGTTTTCTACACGTATGAATCAAGCGGAGCAGAGGATCTCTCACCTTGAGGATAGACAGCATGAATCCCAGACATTGGTCTCTGGCATGGAGAGGCAGTTAAAAGTGTTAAAAGAGAAAGTAGAAGATCTTGAAAACAGGTCGAGATGTAATAACCTTAGAATTGTAGGATTACCTGAAGCTGTCTTAAATAAAGATCTTCTGGACTTTGTGCAACACCAATTACCCAAACTGCTAAACATCCGACTAGACAAACAGCCTATAATAGTGGAGAGAGTGCACCATATAGGGCCTGAGAGTGTGGTGGCTGTTTGCAGGGGCCCCCGGCAAATTATCTTTAAACTATTAAATTACCAATCCAAAATTACTATACTACAAGTCTACCGACAAGCCTCTGAGCTAAGGTTTCAAGATAAAAGGCTGTTGGTTTTTCAGGATTTTTCGGTAGATGTGACCCGGAGGAGGAGAGAGTTTGCACCATATTGCTCCAGGTTACATGGATTGGGCAGAAAAGTAAGCCTGATGTACCCAGCGAAGCTACGGGCTCAAACTCCTATAGGACCTAAGTACTTTGATTCACCTAAGGAACTACAACACTTCCTCACTAAGAAACAGCTTAAAGAACACCAACCCCACTGAAATCGGAATGGCACCACTCTGGGAGGGAGGATTCTCCAGGAGTTGTGACTATGTTAGATTTATGGACAAGAGAAGGGATTCTGAAGCCGCTGGGCTGTCCCTATCTCCTCCAAAAGTTTGAGAAAGTGTTTACAGTTAAAGGTTTGATTGTTTTGTTGTTTGTATGTAACTGTTGTTTTTTCTTGGCCAAAAGAACAGAGAGAATGAAGGTGGAGCACACGGATGGCTAAACACTTAGCTGTTCATGCAGCAAGAACAAAGGACAATACCACTACTTGATACGAGATGTCTGCGGGTATGTGAGAAAAAAAATGTTTATCCTGTGTTATATCATAGGCCTGGGAGAGTTTACTGTTGGTGGTTCTCTGATTTTACTTGGAGACTGCCTGGTCCACTAAAGTCTATAACAAGCATTGTCAATTACTTTTTGTTATCATGTATTGTGTAAATGCCTTTAAATGCAAATATTAAGATAATCTCATGGAACCAGGGAGGTATTACATCCCTGCAAAGAAATCAATAATTCTCCCTAGATTAAAAAGGATACAGGCAGATATAGCTCTGCTGCAGGAGACCCATCTCACAGAGCTAGAACATCTTAAGTTAAAAAGAGGCTGGGTGGGGGACATTATTTATACTCCAGACACTGGGTGGAAGAGGGGGGTGGTGGTGCTGTTTAGGAAACATTTGCCAGTGGACATCCAGGGAAAACTAATTGATAGAAATTGTAGATTTATAATAGTGAAAGTTTCCATTTGTAAAAAGACATATGATATATGTAATGTCTATGGACCGAACAATAACAAAAAACACTTTTGGTCAAAATTGCAAACTACCCTACTTGCCAACACAAGTGACCCCCTGATAGTTGGAGGTGACTTTAATCTGACCAAGCATACCCCCCTGGACAGGTTTCAGGACCCAGCCAACCACACCGCCACCAAAAACAAAAATAGATCTTCCAACATTGATTCTAATTTAATCAGAGCTTTCAAAAACAACTTGAATCTGATAGATGTTTGGAGAGTCCTTAATCCGGATAATAGAGAATACACTTGTGTCTCCAAAACACATAACAATCTATCCAGATTACTTCCTAGTCTCACCCAGAATTCAGACACAGATATTGAATATAGGCATCCCTCAAATAATAATATCAGACCATGCTCCCATTTGGCTCAATTTAGAGATGCAATCAGGAAAACATAGGGCCTCCCACTGGAAATTCCCCTGCTTTCTCATGCACAATTCCAATTTTAAAGACTGCCTTTTAGCAAAGTGGAATGATTATGCATCTCTAAATGCCTCTAGCAAAGATAATCCTGACTTATACTGACATGCCTCTAAGGCAGTGATGAGAGGAGAAATCACATCCTTTACAGCTAACTTTTGTAGGAGTAGAAAATAGAAATCGGAAGCCTTAGCTGAACAAGTCTTGGCAACTTATAGCAACTATCTATCTAACACTACTCGAGATAATAGGATAGCTTACTATACTAAAAAGGGGGAGAGAGATGCATACCTTTCTTTAATTGACAATGCACACAGAGTTAGCATACAAGGGAAATATTACCGTTTTGGTAATAAGACTGGCAAATCTTACTAGAGTTTATAGCCCTAGATCACATGTCTCGGTATTAAAAGTGGGCAAAGACAGAAAGACTAAAAGTAATGACATTGCAGAGGGTTTTTCGGAAATACTATACAGAGCTATATACAAGTCAATACCCTGATGACCCCCAGCAACGAAAATTCTGGGAAATGGTGACCATACCTAAAATGACCACAGAACAGGCGAATAGTTTAAATGCACCTATAATGCCAAAAGAGGTGTTATCCTACATTAAACACATGAGCTCGGGGAAAGCGGCAGGGCTGGATGGCTTACCTATAGAATACTACAAATTATTACAAACAGACTTGGCCCCAACGTTAGCTGACTTATACTCGTCCTACCTTTTAACAAAATCCACACCTGCAGATATCTTTACAGACTCAACCATTTGCGTGATACCAAAAGAGGGTAAAGACCCAGAACTTCCAAATTCATACCACCCAATATCCTTACTCAACTGCTACTATAAGATTATGACCAAGGTTCTAGCCGACCAACTTGCAATAATTATGCCACACATAATATACAAAGACCAATTGGGTTTCATCAAGAATAGGTCCTCGGGTGCGAACATCAGAAAAGCGTTGCTGGTGCTTACCCATTACAGAGACAAAGGGCAAAAAGGTGAAATTAAAGACTTTAGCAAACGCCTGTCTCCTTGCGCTTGACTCCCAAAAGGCATTTAAAAGAGTGGAATGGCACCACTTAACACATACCATGAAATTATTTGGTTTCCAGGATAAATTCCTGTCCCTAATAACTAAACTATATACTACCCCTAGAGCAAAGGTGATGGTTAATGGACAACTATCCCATTATTTCACACTAGAGAGAGGCACAAGACAGGGATGCCCACTGTCTCCTCTTTTATTTGATCTGGCTATAGAGCCTTTGACGTGCACGATTAGGAGAGAACTGGAAGGCATACAAATTGGGAACACGGCTACAAAAATTTAACTTTACGCGGATGATAAGCTGTTATTTATAAGAGACCCCACCAGAAATATTCCTAAAGTAATGACTTTAATACAACAGTTTGGTAGTTTTTCAGGTCTCAAAATTAATATAGATAAGTTGGAAATAATGTGGCTAAAGCAAGATTCTCCTAACAATATTGAGGGATGGAAATTTAAAATGGTTCGTGATTCTTTCACTTATTTAGGTATACATATCCCCAAAAAATCTGCCACAACTATATGAATTAAACATCTCCCCCATCATTAGGGCATCAGAAAACTCTATAAAACCCTCGATGCATCTGCCAGTATCCACTTCAGGCAGAGTAGGCTTACTAAAAATGACACTTTTCCCGAAATTGCTTTATGCTTTACAATCACTACCCTTACTACTCACCAAAGCAGACATCCAGAGATGGCACACACAATATGCCTCCTTTATCTGGAAGGATAAAAAGCACAGAATCAACATGAAGCAGATGTTCCAACCTCCTAATAGGGGAGGTCTTAGGATACCAAATGTACAAATATATAATTGGGCTTCTCTGGCAAAGATATTGATAGACTGGATAACAGACATAGGCCACTTCACAACGCCGGAATTAGAAAAAGAATTGGTGTCGCCGATAGCTCTGGGATACCTCCCATTTATAGATCTAAAAAACACACCACGTATAATTAAAGACAATGCAATATATAGAGATCTGGTGTTAGTCTGGAAAAAAATCTCTCAGTGTTTATGGCAGAAAGGAGGAGGGAATAGAAATCTACCGCTATGTGGAAACATGAACTTTGTACCGGGGCTTAGTACCAACACATTTAAGCTATGGGCATCTAGGGGTCTGAGAACAGTGGGGCAACTGCTAGATAACCTTCAGAAGACAATAATACCATATAGACAGCTACAGGATAAGTACAATCCACCCAACCAACATCACTTTGCATACCTACAAGCCAGACACTATGTTAGTGAAATTTTAAGAACACCAAACATCTGGGAGAGCTCCCAGTGGGACAGGGCAATATCATTGTTCACCCAGGGAAACAGATCAATCTCTCTCACCTATGAAATACTACTATAAGCCCAAGCAGAAGACGTACTGACTATTATAGTAAGGCAATGGGAAAGGAATGGAGGATGCCTCCTCACTAGAAAAGACATCATTGACAGTTTGGAGAATGTTAGAAAGGCAACATTGTCGGCATACCTTAGGGAAACACAGATCAAACTACTACACCATGGGTACATCACACCTGCAATAGCAGCTAAATGGTATCCCTCTATAGCTAATAGTTGTAACAAATGCTCATTGGAGAACCCTTCTTTGTACCACTTCATGTGGCGCTGCCCCAAGATTAATACATTTTGGAAGATAACAGAATATTGGCTCCAATTATGTAAATCTGAGGTAGCTCTGACGTGGTGTTTGACTATGACGTTGATAAAAGATACGCGAGCCTGCAGACACTCTAAACTAATTAACAACGTCCTCCTGTTGGCAAGAAAATTAAATCTCGCGCAATGGATAACAGATAAACCCCCCAAATTGACAGCATTAAAAAATTCCCTATATCAACAAATAATTATAGAACAGACAGATGTGAAGGGGAACATAAGCAATAGTGTGAAAAGTTTTGTTAAGAAATGGGAGCAATAAATTCTAACATTACCCAAGTGGAAACAAAAACACATAATTGCCCCTTTCTCATCCTCCATGTACATCTTAGAGGAGAACTTGAAGGGTAACTGGTTATTCCTATGACAGGGAGGGCCAGGGAGGAGAGGCAGCAAGCTTCTGGATGCTTACAGAGGGGGGTTCCACTTGACTGGCTGCTCCGTTGATGATATGGCCAATAAAACATTTACTTATCATCTAGTTTATAGTTTTGTTTAAAGTTGACTTAGAGTTTTATAATGGCCTGTTAGGCAGATAGAAAGTTAGAAAAGAAAATGAAAAGACAGAAGCTGCTGATGTTGGTGCAGTACACGTCGTTTACACAGTATAAAAAGTCTATGTGAAAATATGTCAAATATTTGTGAACAGAACATGTGTAGATGTACTTTATGGATGTGTTTGTATTGACGTTGACAGCTTTTAAAAAATAAAGTATTAAAAAAAAAAATAGAAAATGAAAATACATTTAAATTACAATTTCTTGTTAGACAAACCCTAATAGGGTTTTCATGTATGTAAATGATTAAAAAAAACAAACAAAGAAGTTAAATATTAGACCACTAAAATTTAGATGCTTAACAATGACTGGAGAAGGCAGAGATGCTAAATAAATATGTTCTGTCATGTTGTAGGTAATTCTATTCTTTTTTAACCTTTTGCGTCATTTGTGGCTGCTATGGTTGACTATTAACCATTTCATTTTTGACTTGTTGTGCCCTTTTAGAGTGTTTTTGGTGTAACGTTGGAGTATATATATGCTTGTTGATAGTAATATCCTGCGTGTGCTCTTTGTATCTGTTTCTTGATGCCGAACTTTGGCATTGATTTCTGACTTCCAGATTATGGATTCTGCTTCAGTTTGCTCACTTGATATCCATCATGGGCTTCCTATGATCTTAATTTGTGGACAATGATTTTGTACTTGTCTTTTCAACTGAGAATTGACCTCTGGCTTGTCCTACCTTGCTCCTTGTCTGGTTCCTGTTTGGCTGTGCTGGTTTTGACTTGGACTGTAGACTACTCTCACTGATTAGGTCCTGGGGCATATCCAGCATTTTGGGAAGTGTTATATCATTATCACTACTCACCCACTGTCGCTATGGGCTCCATTTAACAAGCAGCATTTGCTGCTTGGAAGGCTCAGCGTTTCAGTCTTGCCTGAAATGAAAGTTAATCTTTTTACTGGGCTCTCACACCAGTGCTTGTTTTTGGGCCCTGCAAAGCAGCTCAAAATATATCCTCAAAGACAAAATAGTACTTTGGAGTGGTCATTATTTTCTACCGATTCCCACTTTTTTTTATTTTAATCTCACTTCCCCAATGAGTCTATTACCTGTAGAGCACACAAGATATAAACATGGACTACCTTGCATGGCTGCTAAGAATTTACGATGCTACAATATTGATTGGGAAAACTTATTCATAGTGCTGTGCTTTCATATTTTACAAAATGTGTACAGTTTGACCAGTTTGACCAGCATCTACAATAGAAGACAACTTTGACCTATTCAAAAATATTACTGATTGATGAATTAGCTGAATTGCCTGTTATATCAGATCATGGTACATCCAAAAATATCTTTCCAACACCAACATATGGTTGTAGCTTTTTATAATGTTATATTTGCCATACATTTTTCTATGCTGATTTTTTTTCCATGGAATTAATTGGACTAATTGTTATTAAAGGGACAGTCTA
>CAJPDP011182310.1:0-10671 GCA_905336975.1 Bombina variegata variegata
CGTTACTGAGATTTACACTGCTTTTTGGCAGGTGTTAGACTTTTTCTCAGATGGCTCTCCCCATTGATGTCTATGGGGAAATCGTGCACGAGCACATACGACCAGCTCACCGCTGACTTAAGCAGCGTTGGTATTGGAGTGAGATATGGGGCAAAATTTTGCTCTACGCTCACTTCTTGCCTTTTAACGCCAAGGTTCGTTAAAACCTGTAATACCAGCACTGTAAATAAGTGAGCGTTGAGAAAAAATTGCTCGTTAGCACCGCATAGCTCCTAACGCAAAACTCGTAATCTAGCCGTAAGTTTTTTCAGCTACCCTTCCCCTCTACATTCTGATTCTGGCTTCTGTTTTTAGTAACATTTTTGACAAGAAACTGAAAGATTGCACCATTAAGGATTGTGATTATACTGCTGGTATTTATCTTTATATTGCTATCTTATAATCATAACAAAACCTGTTTAAGTATAGATTTCCAAGTGCAGTTTCTGACTAGACTGGCTATACTATAAAAACTTGTGCAAATAATAAAATGTAAGGCTTGTTGTTACGTTTTAGCACATGACCGACATGTATTCTGCCATCATAGAAACAGCTGCCTACATTAATTAATGCACACCTGGGTATTGTTAAATGATGAGTAAGTAAGAACAATATTTTCCAATATCAACAATTTAATTCATGATGGAACACATTTTTAAACTTAAAAACACTGCAATCCATAACCCCTCACAAAATGCATTGTGCCTTTACAAAAAATGAATTCACAGAACCACATTATCTTTCCCCAAACAGACTATCAGTGTTTACAAATACAGCTGCTTCATTCCTATTTCTTATAGTTCAGCATCTAAAACAGAGAATTCCTTTTGAGGCAATTTTCTTGTGTATAACCCCTAATAATACAAATGTATTATCAGATTTCTATGGAAAACAGAATACTGTACTAGTAAGATCTGATATAGTTTAGAACATACTGCTCTGTAATGTGTTTTCCTTTCTGCAGCATAAAGGCAAAAGTTAAACTAGAAAAATGCTGTAGATTGTTACTACAATGCAATAACCTTATTGTTTCCAAAACTTTGAGATTAATTTATTTTTCACATCTTTACTAGAAAAATACAAGTGATTTTATGTATTAAAGTGATGGTTTTGGGGGGCGGAACTGACCAAGGAAGATCATGGCCACATTTCTCTAATGCTCCGGAGGTATTCATCATGGGAGGCCTAACTTGGTAAAACAGCACAAAACTAACTTTGCAGAGGCACGGTATTAAGCCTTAAAAGCATGGAGAGGCATCTGTAAAACTCTGATCGAACTAGGGAGTGGCACACGGAGCTACACGACAGGACCGCTGTGGTTGCGTCCTTACAGACAATGTGACAGAGAGCACACGCTGGTTGCACACCTTGGAGCACAATCACACTGACAGTAGACGGCACTTCACTGAAATCGGAGGTTTCAGCCCTAAATACCGGGTCATCACACAGGGACAGATTCAACCTTCAGTATACCATTTGATCTCCAAAGTAAAGAGGTGAGGCCTAATAGAGGATAAAGAAACATCGCGAAAACAGCGCAGAACATCACCCTCAAACAAATTAAAGTGCACAGCCGCTTCCTAGAGAGAAATTTACACATGCATAAATATAACACGGAGTAGTTACACAATTCAAGTTCCAAGATAAGTGAGACTCTGCATTAAGCATAAGGAACCCCTCTGCTAATATTACACATTAACCGCTTCAGTTTTTCCAACTTTCATAATATTGTAACAAAAAGCTTTAGAAATGGCTAATTTTCACTTTCCTTCAAAAGAGACATATAGCTAATCCAAAGTGACATAAAAAGTGAACAAAAGGACAGAATTTATAAAGTCCTCTGCTTCTCCTAACAGACATTAAAAACACAACAAAGTGAACCTTTATTCAAGCCCAAAAGATGGCGGCAAGAAACAAATCTAGGGCAGACAAACCTACAAAACCAGCAACCCCAGGTGGGAGTAAACTTTATGCATTTTTCAAACCATTTGATAATGCTATTGATGATATGGACACATCATCATTAGATATCTCTGATAACCTGGCTAATACCCCACATACCACAAAGGGCGACCCAAATCCAATCACTAAAGAAGACCTCACCACCTTTATGACACATCAGTAAAGCAATAAAAGATGGATTAGCTGAGGTAAAACGAGATGTCAATGCACTGGGAAATAGAGTACTTCACTTGGAAGAACAAGTTAAAGAATCATCAAACGATTCGGATCTTATGGCTTTAACTATACAACAACAGAATACCACCATACTCAAACTACAATTGCAGGTTGAGGACCTGGACAATAGAGGTCGCCGTAAAAATCTACGAATCAGGGGGTGCCTGAAAGGATTCAACCAGCACAGATACCATCTAATCTACAAAATCTGTTCAAATATTTACTGGAACTAAGCACAGACAAGAAAATAATACTTGACAGAGCTCATAGAGCTTTAAGAGCAAAACCCACCATCCTCAGCACCCCCTAGAGACATTATCCTCAAGTTCACGGACAAAAAGAGGATCTTACAAGCCGCCAGAAAGAAATCACCCATAGCATTTCGGGAGGACTGCCTCCAGATCTACACAGACCTCAGCCCCATAACGTTGGCAAAACGCAAAGAGGCAAGATACTTAACCCTTCATCTCTCAGAATTGGGTATTCCTTACAGATGGGGTTTCCCATTTTCCATCAAGGTCATAAAAGAAGATAAAATATACACCTATGGAGACCCTGAGGATCTAGATCATTTTTGTAAACAGATGGGGATCCCCCAGCCATCCCTCCCTTCACTGAAAGATAACACCAAAGATGATAGAGTCCAAGGGAACCCCCCGCCTAGACCCCAATGTCCAGAATGGGCAACAGTATCAAAAAGAAGAAAAAACACACCGACTAATGCCCCGACTCATAGGGGAACAGAAGCTGATCCCACCTGATCTTCCAAATTCGTATGTATATAGGGTTCTTTGAAAATGGACAGATACCCGCAGTGGTGTGTGACCGGAGCGAATGCCAATAATCTATTGAACATTTACTTTTTTATAACTTTTAACATAGTCAAGTGTTGACATAGTGCCACCTACTACCATCCATCCCCAGGGGGGACCGCCCCTTAAGGAGGAGCCAGGTATGCAAATTGCCTATCTCTCATACCCCCCATATCACAGTTATTGTTTTTATTTTCATTGTTATTGCAATGTTTAGCAATTTGCGTGCAAACAACCATTTTATTGTAATTGATGAAAATATTGTTTTAAATTAAAAAAAACACCTGATTGTTTGTATTTTTGTTAACTCTTTTTTTTTGTTTGTCTACCATAGTGTGCCAGAGAACAGTCTAATGTTTCATCCAACCATCTCTTTCCATCTCTATACTTCCTCCTCTACCTTGGCTCCCTCAAAAGAGCTTCTAGATTAACTGTCTAACCATCTGCAATGGGTAAGTGCACCACCCACCCCCTCACTCACACAATCATGACTGAACCAACAATTACAATAGTTTCTCAAAACACGAAGAAACTTAACTCACCTACAAAGCGCTCTATAGCACTTCGAAGTTTTGTCAAACACAGAGACTAAATTATTTTTCTACAAGAAACCAATTTTTTAATAGCAGCAGAACCAAAATTCTCTTCCAGGGTTCATACAGTAGGTTTCTTTAATTTGCATACAGCTTAAAAAAATGGAGTGGGCATCCTTATACACAAAAACATTAATTTTCAACTGCAAAATAGAGTGACTGACAATTAGGGTAGAATACAATTCTTCCAGCATCTACTTGGTGTCAGAGAAAAAAAAGGGACCCTAAAACTAGGTGGAGATCTAAATATCACCTTAGATCCCAAATTAGATGCCTCCACAGGTAACCTATCAACACAAACTAGGCCACCCAATGCTGTACTTAATTGCTTAGTGCAGCTGGGATTGATTGACATATGACGAGTGCAACATCCAGTGCAACGTAATTACACTTTTTTTCTCCCACCCCTGGTCTGTATACACGCGGATAGATTATCTCATGATTGACAGAAACCACTTTTCTATAATCAAAGATTCGGATATTCAACCAACCCCCTGGTCTGACCATTCTTCGACATGCATTCATTTACATTGGCCAAGCCACCCAGTTACTCCATTTATTTGGAGAATGGATGATTCCCTGCTCCATTACCCATCTACTTTAGAAGCAATTACAAAATCTTTAAAGGAATATTTCCATATTAATGCCATCCCTGACACTAACCCATGTATAATCTGAGAAGACCACAAAGCAGTTATGAGAGGCGAGTGCATTAAACATACAGCTCATAGGAAAAAAACATATAACAGCACCAATAGTGCGCTAACTTCACGGCTACAAAGCTTAGAACTTAAACACAAAAAATACTCCAACAGACTTCACCACATTCAAACATCTTTCAGAAACCAGACAGGAACTCAATACGATCTTAACTAAAGAAGCGCAAAGAAGAGCCCTCAGTGTTAGGAAAACCTATTCCTATGAAGGTAATTGAGCAGGCCCACTTTTAGCTATGCTTTTAAAAGCTCAGACATTTAAATCCCAAATATATCAACTCATAGCAGTGGATAGCCAGACAATATATGATAGCAATCACATAGCAAATCACTTCAGTGCTTACTATGCGAAACTTTATAATCTTGACACAGTTGCAACACCTGAACATTTGCTGCATATGCAGGCTTTTATAAGTAGCGCATATTTACCTAAGTTACACCAATAAAGAGGGGACGCATTAGAAGCACCAATAACCCTTTCAGAAATTGTTATAGCATTATGCGATTTACCCACAGGAAGGAACCCTGGCCCAGATGGCTTTACGAACACGTATTACAAATCACTTAGAAGCATATTAGCTGTTAAAATTGTTCCACATACTGGATGAAAATTGTACTCTTCCTCAGGGAATGCTAGCAGCCCACATATTGGTGATTCCATAACCAAACAAGCCCCCTACAGACCCCAGCAGTTACAGACCCATAACCCTCCTGAACACGGATGTCAAGATCCTGGTCAAAATTCTGGTAAATCGCATTAATACGGTATTACAGAGTCTTATACACAAGGACCAGGTCGGCTTTGTCCCTGGCAGAGAAGCAAGGGACAACACCATTAGGGCTTTGACCCTGATCTCACATGCAAAATGCTACAAAATCCCGGCAGTCCTAATGGCAACGGATGCTGAAAAATTGTGCAAATTGAATAAATTGGAAATTTTTAGGTGGAACACTAAGATCGTTGGGATTTGGTCATAAAATGATCTCACGCATATTCAGCCTTTACGCACACCCCATGGCCAAAGTTAAGGCAAACAGGAATGCTTTCCAAACCCTTCAACAACCAGAACGGTACAAGACAGGAATGTTTATCCTCTCTATGGAGGTCTTTGCAGCACACGTCAGGCAGAATCAGGAGATAAGGGACATCACCATAGGAGGATAACCTTAAAATAGCAATGTATGCAGATGACGTATTATTTACAGTTTCAGACCCACTCCACTCCATCCCAATAGTCCTCAAGGAAACTTTTTTTTCAAACTTTGGAGTCCATCAACAAAAATCTGACATTTTGAATATCTCTGCCGCAATGCATGTTCCGATCAATCATGGCCATATGCTTCTTAAATTTACAAAACATCTCTTAAATACTTAGGTATCCAACTATCATCCAACATCTCACAACTCTTCGATGAAAACTATCTCACTCTTTCTCTTAAGATACAACTAGACCTACGCACTTGGGCGACAAAACCAATCACGTGGTGGGGACGTACTCAATGCATGAAGATGACCACTTTGCCCAGGATATTGTATCTGTTCCAAACACTACCTATTCCCCTACTCAAATGGTGTATTTCACAATAAAAAAAAACACATTAACTCATTCATATGGGGGGAAAATAGACCTAGGATTTGTAGAGAGAATATGTACAGAGTATATGGATTCGGTGGGTTAGGATTACCTTGTATTGTGGATTATCATGATGCGTTGATCTTACAACGCATCCTAGACTGGCATAGATCAGGGGACACAAAGGCGTGGGTTGCGATAGACTCCCACATATTCCCTGTTCTGGAGGTTGGTGCATTATGTTGGGTTGCTAAAGATCTCAGACCACCTCAGTGCACGGAAATGGAGATACAAAAATTTATATTTGATTCATGGGACTCAATTTTACTGCGAAGAAAACACATTTCCAGTGCCCGTTCCCCTCTCTTCCCAATCCCCACAAATGTAGAGCTAATAGGTGGCTTAGATAAAGGTCAGCAGAGGTTGACAGAATGGGGCTACACTACCCCTTTTAGAGATTTCACTTAACTTAAATAGAGAGAAGTTTATAGACGTAGCAGGGGGTAAATATTCCAGCTGGCTGAAGTACTCTCCACTGGTACATTTTATAACTACATCCCCCCCATAATCAAGACTTTCTTAGGGACTTAACGCCTTTTGAAAGTTTATGCTCCAAACAGGAGGTTATAAAAGATTCCTTATCATTAGCCAGAAAACTACTACAAACAGAACACTCAATACGCCTCCCCTCATATGTGTTCAAATGGCATGATGACTTAGGGACTACCCTGACCAAAGAAGAGTGATCAAAGATATTCTTATGCCCCAAAAAGGCGTCAACATCTTCTCAATAGTTAGAATTGAACTTCAAAGTTCTGATACATTTTTTACCTCAACCCTTCCCGGTTACAATCTATATACCCAGTTGCGAACGATAAGTGCTGGCGGGGATGCGACCAAAGAGGCAATTACCTCCATATGTGGTGTGATTGTGTCAAGGTTAGATCTTTATGGCTAGCAATAGAAAATCAATTTAAATCCTTGTTAACAGACAAATTTTCCCTGACTACAGAATTGCCCTACTTAATGAGCTACCACAGTTTCCATGTAAATTGAGGCTCACTTTGCTGTAAATAGGATTAACCGGAGCTAAGGCTCTAATTGCCTTGCACTAGAAAACTCAGTACCCCCCGAAATTCGCTAATTGGACAGATAAAGTATCAACCTTACTCACTCTGGAGGAATATGGCTACCTGAAAAGGAAAAAAACTAAATTTCCTCACAGACACTAGATTCCTATGGGATGACTCTCTTGCACATACCGACATGGTCCCCACATCTGGAATCTCAGCCAGCAACAACAGATAGGTGACACTTACCCACAGATCAAAATACATTACTTCACACTACCCCTACTATAGGGCATCTTCTTTAATTTAACTATTCAACCCCTGCCCAGTATGGAATACACCCAATATATCAACATTGTTAGGGCCCTGCCTCATATGTTTCTCTCTCAAAACTCTACCTATCAACTTTCCCAGTGCAGATAGGATTTAATCTCCTAAACGAATGAAAGGAAGCTAAGAACATTTACTTCCTTATTGAAAGGGAGATCTTTACATAAAAGAACTTGAGAGATTAGAATTTAAACTGTGAAATAACTAATGAATATAGAGTATGAAACTCACTAGGAAGCGCAATGGTGAACAAACTTTTTTCTACTTTTCTTTAAAGTATTTAATTTTTCTTTTGCAAAGTTATTTCTTTAAAACGGTAAAATCCTCATCTATCTAATGTTTATAGCAGGTGTTAATTTTCAAGGAAAGTTTCATAACAAACCTCTGTTGTATACACCAAATTGTATGTGTTATTGTCTGACAATAAAAGATGATTCTAATAATAAAAACAAAAACATTGAGGGACACATACAGGTATATTAAACCTTCCACACTATAATCACAACAATATGATAATGATTTCATATGATTTATATTATTGCAAGCATTCTACTGTATACATCATTCAGATGTAATCAACTGATGGCTGAATCCCTGTGTATGTATCTTGCCAATGTACTAAGTATGTAAACGTGGAAGCCCAATGCTTTTTGTAACATTGTATATACTCAATGTACCTGTATTGTTTGTGTATCCTCAATAAAAACAGAATAAAAAAATAAATTAAAAAAAAATGGTTTAATTCAGCTAAACAACAATGAACCATTAATTTAACTGTTATTATTAAAGGGACATGAAACCCAAACATTTACTTTCATGATTCAGATAGAGCATACATGTGTAAACAACTTTCCAATTTACTTATATTATCAATTTTGCTTAATTCTCTTGGAAACCATTCATGAAAAAGCAGCAATGCACTACTGGGAACTAGGTGGACACATTGGCTAGCGAATCACAAGAGGCATATGTATGTGCAGTCACCAATCAGTAGCTAGCTCCAAACTCTTGAGCCTATCTAACTATGCTTTTCAATAAAAAATACCAAAGAACAAAGCTAATTAGGTAAAATAATTACATTGGAAAGTTCTTTTAAATTTGTGTGATCTGTCTGAATCATGAACGAAAAATGTTGGGTTTCAAGTCCCTTTAAATATAAGCTTAATTCATGAAGTCACCTATTTTCTAACTAAATCTGATTCTACAGCCTAATCTTTACTTACAATTTGTATCATATTTCCAGCCACCCTTTCAGGAAGAAGCTTTTTTCTTTGGTTATTAAAAGAAACATCAGCAAAAAAAAAAGCTTCTTCGTGAAAGGGCGACCGGTGCTATGCTATCAATTTCAGATTTAGTTAGAAAATAGGTGAGTTCAAAAATTAAAGGGACATGACATTTATTTTAATTTTTTTCATGGTTTAAGATAGAACATACAATTATAAACATCTTTTAAATTTACTTCTAGTATCAAATTTTTCATTCCCTTGATATCCTTTGCTAAAGGAGCAGCAATGCACTACTGAGACACATCTAGTCAGCCAATTACAAGAGACAAATGTGTGCAGACACCTATTGCCAGCTAGTTCCCACTAGTGTAGGATATGTACATATTATTTTTCAACAATGGATACAAAGAGAACAAAGTACATTTGAAAATAGTAATGAATTTAAAAGTGTCTTAAAATAACATGCTCTAGCTGAATATTTCAATTAAACTTATATTTAATAATAACAGCTAATTGTTGTTAGCTAAATTTACTATCACAGATACCAATTTAAAGACCCTTACAAAATAAATAATATATATACCTTTAAGACTTCATAAATGCAAACATAATATTTCTGAAATATATAGTTTAAATAATAATTTATTATTTTTTAAATATCTTTTTTTCATATCAAAATTACTTTTCATATGACAATTACTTTTCAATTTATGATCATTTTATATGTGTTTATAATTAAACAAATCTATGTTTCAGTCTATTATTTTTCTGGGCTGGAAACCTATTCATTAGAAAGTAAAGGGGATGCTACCTTCTGAAATTTCTAAGGATTGATTTTTTTTTTCATCTGGATGCTTTTGACAGGAAATGAATCAGAATTCTGGCCATCTGATATTTTTCTGCATTAAAATTCAACAATTAACAAAGAAATCACATAATGCCCATGTGAGTAGCGGCAAAGGTATTGTTCTGATCCCTAAGTAGATGCATAATAATACTCTCATCATTTAACCTTTTAAGTGCTAATGACATCATGTGGTCATCATCCAGAGAGTGTAAAGAGCGGATAGCAACTTTTGGGATGAATTACTAAGCTGTGGATGCAGTTGTTTCCGCATCTAATGTAAGTTAAGAATCAGTAATCGGGTTGATTGACACCCCCTGCTAGCAGCCGATTGGCCACGAATATGCAGTGGGTGGTATTGCACAAGCATTTCACAAGGAATGAATGTGTAATGGTAAATGCTGACAGCGTAGGGCGGATGCTACAGCAGATCATGTCTGCCCGAAGATGATAAATCGACCCCTATTTGTCATCATCCCGAAGGTGGAGCTTTCAGAGCTCATTGTGGCCCCCTGCACTTACCACAACATCACTACTGGCAACATGGACTCAATGGGAAGCTGGTTACATCATCACCACACACATGTGTGAAGTTGTAGTTATTAACTTCAAAACACATAAGGCCCTCAGTGTGTCTTCCTGGCTAAATATTGTTTTAATAATATTACGTTATTTTAATTCTGATATTGCACCATGTCGGTGTACCATTATATTTGGCTAAAAGAATACCTATAGAGGTTGCAGTTGAAGTTGCAAATACACTTACCTCATTCTGAATGAGGATTTTACATGTTAGTGCATTAACATTCAAGAACTTCTTTTTTTATTTTGAAGTAAATTACTGCACTATATGAGTTTTTTTGTGTCCTTTTGTATCATCATACAGAACTCATACAGAGGTAAAAACAAGGAAATAAGAGATAGAGACTTCACATATATTATACACATATATATATTCCAACAGACACACACATTTTACACTGTGGGAAGTGGATGTGCCTCTGTCTGGGGCACTATATTTATTTACCTCATTCAACTAAGGTTAAGTCTTGTAAAAAATAATTTCTACCACAAACTATTTTTATTTCTCTTTGGGATTGTGAACTAAATCCAGCTATACCTCCTGTGAAAAGTATATATTTATGTAGTACTATGGTGCCTTTCAAAAGTATTCAACCCCTTGGCATTTTTCCTATTTTGTTGCATTACAACCTGAAATTAAAATGGATTTTTTTGGAGGGTTGTATCATTTGAGTTACACAACATGCCTACCACTTTGAAGATGCAAA
>CAJPDP011183165.1:0-13959 GCA_905336975.1 Bombina variegata variegata
TGCGGAATTCCTGCGTATTTGAGGTTGACGGCTTGATAACTACCCCTCTATATATATACATGGCCAATGCAAAAGGTAAACTTGGCGAGTAAATGATTTAGTAGTGATAATAACTGCCTAATATGTCTGAATGCAGGGTTTTTACTAAATCAATAGTAATCATTCAATTTATAACAGATGCAATTAATAATTTCAAATAAATTTGCCTCATTTTATAATTAACATAAAAAGAAGATTTTAAAAGTTTAACTGCCTCAAAAATAAACATTTTGATTAATGTTTTAGTTGTGTACAAGTTTCATTATTTAAAAAAAATTATTTGTACAATATTGCCTCCATGTACGAAGCAGCGAGAGCTGCTCCAGAGCCCTTGCGCGGCAGGTTTGCATTAGACCGCCACTTCTTACACCCTACGCCACCTCTGAGGTGGCCAGGTAAAATCACGAGAGCTTGCTCGCTCTTGGTGATTGACAGCCCCTTCAGTCGCGCGAATGAAGGGGCAGGCATTACACACTGGGATGAGTGTGTAATGATACATACGGGCCAGCGGACGAACAGATCCACTGCCCGTACGTAGCGAAGGCAGGCGGGCGGACAGCTTCGCGAGTTGAGAAGCTGTCCACCCGTTAGTACATTGAGCCCTATATATATTTTTTTTTACAGTAGACCAGTAATTGAATGTGTTTATTAGAATATAAACTGATCATGTAAGAAACAAACAATACAAACAACGAGATAAATTATTCAAAAGAGCCAAAAATAGGTTTCAAGTAGTCAAGGTTTTTACAGTAATTAAAAAAATAAATAAAAAAAACTTTCTGATGGCCTGGAATACTATTGGAGAATGATCTTAATGCAAAGTATATCACATGTTTTCTCTGCGGGATGTTTAAAAAAATTAAAATGGCCTCACATTTGAAATCCAATTATTAGCATAGCTTTTCAAACGGATTGGAACTTGTGCTTTGCAATAAATTATTGTTGACATTTAAATATATCACAAAGAATGACTGGAAACTGAAATAAATAAAAAACAACTGTAACAGGTGCTCTGCCTAACATTGATAATGTATTTATGTTACATTTTAAAAGTGACCCACACATCTCTTATACACAAATAAATTATTTAAATGAAAGATTTATGTGGCATCACCTTAGCACATCATGTGCAAACTAATTTGTATTTATCACAGTTATTGTAATAGAGATTAATGCTGTTTTTTTACTCTCTTGAAGTTTTAAAATATGCATTTTCCAAAGTCATATTTAATGTACTTTCTAGTTTGCAATATATTTAAGTAGGTGTGTGCGCACGTGCACATAATATCACTAAAGAATTAAGTGCTTTATATGCATATTTGGGCAGATAGTTCAATGTGAAGTAATACTGCTTGTCTTTTTCATCTAGCACCTAATAGTAGTAAAATCTCACCTGTTCATTACACTAATAAGCGTCCCTGTTTAACTTGGGAGACATTTGTATCAGCAGAGCTAGCTTCCCTCTAGCAGAATAAAGTTGTCGCAGATGTTTAAACATGCTGACACTGTTATTGCATCTGGTAATTCTTTTCTAGGCAAAATCTGAAAAATTACACAGATCTATGTTATTTCAAATTATAGTTAAATCACTCTATAGTTTATATGCCGATTTAGTATTTAAGTATGGTCTCATAGTATAGCAGCCTAAAAGCACTTTCAATGTTATATTTTTTTAAACATAACTTTACTGGACTTCCTCAAAAAGATTACATTAAACATTGCCTGGAACTTATTTAATATTGGAACATTTATCTTCAGTGCAGAGCTGTCACATCTTCTCCTGAAACAATAACACTATGCAGGGCCACACAATATTGCAGATGGGCAAACAATAGAGTACACACATTTGTCAAGAACAAAGCAGCATATACATTTATTGTCTAATCTAACTCTTTCTCATTAATACTCCTAATGAACTTCTCACTAGTAATGTTATTAATTGCACAGAGAAACAGCATAATATTTATGTATTTGTCAATATGGAAAGAATGAAAGAAAGAAAGAACAACTGCCATCACATTAACCACCCTACAATATTAACACCTAAACTGCCACAATCCTCATCACAATAAACCTTTACACTATTAACTCCTAAATCACCATAACCTCCATTGCAATAAACTTCCTACACATCCCTAACCTATTCACCACTAAACCACCACAACCACCATCACAATATAACATCCTACACTATTAACCCCCAAACAGCTACAACCCCCATCACAATAAACCCCCTACACTACTTAATCCCTAAACCACCACAACCCCATCAAATTAAACCCCCTACACATTGCTATGCTATTATCTCCTAAACCACCACAACCTTCATCGCAATGAATTCTAAACTGCCAAAACCCCATCAGAATGAACTCCCTACACTACTTAACCCTTTAACAACCTCAACCTCCATCACAATATAACCCCACACTATTAACTCCTAAACTGCCACAAAACTCCCAGCAATATTAACCCCCATTTCAATAAAAAAAAAACAACTACACTCTCAACCTCTAAATCGCCACATCCCCGTCACAATAAACCCTAAATTGCCCCAATCTCATCACAATAAACACTCAACACTATTAACCCCCTAAATTCTAACCCCCCTTTTACTCTAATTTAGAGAATTAGAGGCTGATGATGAGACAAACATGTAGATAACAGGAACCCGGCTCACACAGTCTGTAAAATACAACAGTCAGAAGATCAGGAATTGGCACACTTGCAGGTATAACACCAAAGAGAGAGATGAGTTCAGGCACAGAAGCTATGGCCAGGTCAGGAGCCAGGTCACAAACAAAAATTCATAAGCTGGCAGGGCAGAGCTGACAAGTAAATGGAGCAGATGTGTTCTAGGGGAGCTCCTATATTAAATAAACAGCCTATTTATTTGGTTTTGACATACTGTTCAGTAACAACCCATAGACAGCTAATACTCTTTAGCCCATCTACACTCGGCTACCTGAAGATTGGATCAACCAATACCAGAAGAGCCACGGTCTGCAGGGCCACACTGAGCCTTGGTAGCATAAGGTACTGTGTGTCACTGCTGGATTATGCTTCTGAGGTGCCGCTACATGATTTGATCTGCAATAAGCCGACAGAGTCTAGCCTCCACAAGACCCTTACACTGTTGCTAGCACCAGACTGCTGCCTTGTGATGGCCCCTCACTGCTGGAGCATCGATCAGGACCACATGATCAGGCCACTGACTTCCGTAACTTCAATCAGGCCCACCTAAAATCCACTTCTAAAGTTCTGCGGGGCAGAGCCGTCAACTGGGAGCTGGGGCTTTTTGCAGAGTAAGATCTGGTTTGTGGAGTCCACCACATTACAGACATAGTTGATTATCATTGTACTGCATTGCTCTGGAATGAGACATAGTTTGTAAGGAGTCATGAAGGAGAAAACACTGGAGGCCAATTTGTGGTGACATGGTCCCTTACGCTGCAGGCCCAGACCTAGCAAACTGGACTGAATTATACAGAGCCTAAAATGAGAGCTTCTGAAGACCTGCCACACAACAGTCACTCCACCAACTATCTAACTTTGCTGTTCCACATTTACATTGCTCACTGGGATTCCCCACACCTTCCCTTTCCTATCTACTGATCCATAATGGACACTAGCCCACTGTTCTTGCCCTTTTGCACCCCCAGTGAGTAGTGTCAAATTTTCACAATGATGGTTTACCACTAAATGGGCCTTGATGCCTAATTCCGCCATGGCTTAATGTGGACTACACTTATTACCTAAAAAGGGATTAAGCATGCAGTATTTACAGGTTGTGCATCTATACTGGACCCCTGCCCATTTTACTCACCCTATATGGGTATAAGCCTTTTTACCATGCTGTTCTTTTTTTTTTTATTCTTTATTTATTCTGTGAGATTAGCATAACACAAACTTTATCCCTTCAATCCGGGATTAGTATGATACAGTTAAAACAAACAAACATCTTTAGTCTTGATGCCTTGAGATAAAAGGGAAATCATAATAACAGTGAATCATACATTAATAGTATACACCTCTCACATTTTCCAAAATTTTCTAAAACAAAAATTAAACTAGCTAGCCAGTTTCCTCCTCCCCCCGGGGTGTCAGAATCCCTCACCTCACAAACCCACCCTCTACACTTTTCCACTAAGAGGTTCTCATTTCCTCAAAATTTAGATTCCAGTCTCCTCTAAGCTGGGCTTCCAGCATACATTCTGAGTTGCGTATGGGATACAGTATTCTTATCTGTTGGGGTGTCCCCAAAGTCTGGATGTACACTGCCCACTTTTTCATGAAGCGGGCTGTGCGGTTGGAAACGTCTCCTACAGTGTCTGCCTGCTCATATAGTATTTGTGTGAGTATTTCATTTTTTAGTTGTGCCAATGTGGGAGCCTCCCTATTCAACCATTTCCTGAATATGAGTTTCCTTGCCAGGAGGATGGTGTTGTGTACGAATGCCGTTGCACTCCTATTTAGGCCTTGACTGTCTAAAAGCGTGATTGTTTGTAGTATAAGTGGATGGATCCGAATACCAAGGGCCCTAAACCAGTGTTGTATCATGCCCCAGAACCTAGTCAGCTTGGGGCAAGTCCAGATCATGTGCACTAGGTCTGCCTGAGTGTGTGTGCATCTGGGGCAATCCCCCGTGGCCCCCGGGTCCCATTTTCTATAGAGTTTAGGGGTAATGTAGGTTAGTTCAAGTATTCTAGAATGTGACTCCCTAAGGTCCATCGACAGTGTGGCTTTTCTAACCTTCTGTATACTGTTTTGAATCTGTGCACCATTAACCTGAGTTTCTAGCATCTCAGACCATTTTGTACATATATGCTCTAACGTGCGTGCATTATCCGGGGCCTGCAGTGTACTATAAATTGGGGATATAGATGTTAAACCCTTCGTGTACAAATGACCAATTCGAGCCATCCTGCTAGTCTCCCTAGGAGCGGTTGTCAGACTGAGTAACTTAGTAATGTAATGTTTTGCCTGTAGGTAGGCGAAATGGTGTGCGCGTGGTAAGAGAAAAGTCTCCTGTAAGTGTGCAAAGGTGCAAATGGTTCTCCTATCCCCCTCCAGCAATTTTGACACTCTATCTAGTCCTAAGGTTTTCCAAGCCCTGAATGTTTGTGTAGTCATTCCCGGTAGGAAGTCAGGATTTCCCTGTAGCGGGATGTATTTTATGAAATCATATTAGCATTGGAGCCTGCTACAAAGCTTCTTCCATGCCCAAAGAGGTTGTTGCAGGAGGGCGTAGCCAGTCAGTATTTTGTCAGTTTTATCTGCTGTCAAATGTGGCAGTATGGCTAGAGACCAAGGTTGTGTTATGTGCTGTTCTAACTCAGGTATCGTAAAGTGGGAACATCCCGTCATCCAGTCAAGCACGTATTTTGCTTGTGTAGCCCAAGAGTACAGTTCTACATTAGGGACAGACAGGCCTCCCGAATCTATTACGCTCATCATCCTAGCTGAGTGAATCCTATGCTTTTTATTAGCCCAAATGAAAGAAAGGAATATAGACTTCCAGAAGCTCAGATCCTTCCTATGGAGCAATATGGGTAACATCTGCATGACGTAGAGTAGCTTGGGAAATAGCACCATCTTGATAAGTGCTATCCTACCAGAAATGGATAACGGTAAGTTGACCCAGTGAGCAGTGAGGTTAGTTGCAGTTCTCTTGAGTGAAGTATAGTTTGCGTTATACCAGTCCGCCGGGTTACGTGTGAGCCGGATTCCTAAATATTTAAAACTACTCCCCGCTAGTTTGAAGTCATAAGAAAAGGTAGGGATATCATTGGCATGGGAGAGCCAGATTAGCTCCGTCTTATCCGTATTAATCTTGTAGCCTGATATTTGCCCAAAATCCTCTATGATTTTCATCAATGGAGGGATATGCAATCTGGGATTTTGTACGTACAGTACCATGTCGTCTGCAAAGAGGGAGAGGTGCAATGCTATATCTCCTACCTTGAGACCATTAGTATTCTGACGAATTTTCGCAGCCAGGGGTTCCAGAGCAAGATCAAACAGGAGGGGTGACAAGGGGCACCCCTGCCTTGTACCTCTGTATAGGGCAAATGGGAGTGATGTACTCCCATTGATCCTCACAGCTGCTTGGGGGGCAGTATACAAAGCGTTCAATGCTCGAGCAAAATTACCTACGATGCCAAATAGTTCTAAGCTGTAAAACAGGTGGCTCCAAAGGATTTTATCAAAAGCCTTTTCCGTGTCCACTAATAGGACACAGGCTTCCTCCGAATGTGGCACACGACTCCTTCCGGCTTTTTCCCAATAATGTGTCAACAATAGTTGTAACGTACGAACATTTACTACCGATGACCTGCCCTTTACAAACCCTGTCTGGCTAGGGTGTATTAGTTCTGGGAGCAATCCCGCCAACCTATCCGCTAAAATTTTTGTGAATAGCTTGTAGTCTGAATTCATAAGCGAGATAGGGCGATATGACTCAGGGGCCAAAGGCTCTCTATCCGGTTTGAGAATAAGACTTATGGTCGCTTCTGTAAATCTCCTAGACAGCACCGCTCTTCCCCTTAGTATGTCATTGTATAGTGAGGACAACGAGTCTGCTATCTCTCGTTGAAATATTTTGTAGAACTCCACTGGGAGTCCATCCGGGCCAGGGGCCTTTTCCAGTGGTAACCCTCCAATGGCCGTCAGTATCTCTTTTATCGAAATGTTAGCATTTAATCCCTGTTGTTGTGTTTCTGTTAATGATGGTAAAGTAAGATCATCCCTGAAGCTATCTCGAATCGAGAGGTCTGTCTGTTGTGCGGCATAAAGACGTGAGTAATATTGACTAAACACCTTCTTTACCATGCTGTTCTATCGTCCATATGGGGTATGTCCTTCCCCAGTATTAGAGGTCTGTATCCCTTTCAAGCCTCTTATTCTGCCACTGTGTTATATATATGTAGAACTATTCCTTTATGAATTAACTATCTTTAGAACCATGATGCCTTCCCTCATCAGCTTCCTTTAAAACAACTGCTAACCAAACACTCAGCGCTTGGTTATTGTACAAGCTGTAGTGAGCTGTTCTCTAACAATATGCTAGAGAAAACTTCTATTCATTTTTTTCTCTTTTTTCTGCTCTATTTTTCACCTGCAATTTAGGAAAGTTAAGGTTTTTGCTGCTTTTGGGATAAGTAAAGATATAACTACTATTGAGACAACAAGCTGTTACTCTATGGATTATACCAAAAAGCTAGTAGACTGCTGCTCTCATGATTTAAGCAACAAGCCAGCAGATTGCTACACTAAGGATTATAGCTTCTATTCGGTTTAACGCTATGCTTTAAGTGTTCACTTATGGTTGCTACCATTTATTGGTTTTACCGGATCCTATGTTTTAAAAGGTTTTTTGAATAAACTTCAAGTTTTTTCTACTGGCTGTGGAAATTGATTCCTATTGAGTGCGGAGTCTGTTTGCTATGACTTTATATATAGGTAAATATTCAAACGTATTTACAGTAAATACAGAGTATAACACTTTAATAAACATTAATATTTCATAAATATGCTTTTTCATGTTTTCATCTGCTTAACTTTATGGGCTGAGTCATTACAATGTGCACGCCCCATCTTTCTCAAAGAGGATCCTTGCCCAAATATTTTTTTTTCAGAATTATATTATATTACTTTTTATTAAAGAAAGTGCCAGATTGTTTTTCTATAGGCACTCTATAACCCAATTGTATTATTTAATCACCCCTTTAAATTGTAGCTTTCCAGCCCCAGCTGCTACATCCCTCCGGGAAATCTCCTAGTATCCTGTTTTTTTTTTTTTCTAACATCTGAGACCTCATATCTTTAAACCCTTAAAACTTTTTTGTGCAAATTTTTTTATTAAATAGTGTAATGAGTATAACTGTACGTTTACATGTATTTTTGTAATACGAGCACTACATCCACATGCTCAAACACCCATGATAAACCCCCTTTCGCTTGTGCATAACAGTTAGTGCGCCACTCATAATCTGGCCCTTAGATTTTAACGTGGCCAGGTTAGCGCACATGAAAATTTAGTAATCGTATTTTTTGTGGTAGGTTTAACTGTGATCTGCATTTTCTTGTTTTTCTTTAATATTTTTCATATCCTAATTTAAGGTATGCATATGAATGACTGAAACAGTGAGGTATATTGACATGTGACCTGCTACTTCTTCAAATTTACTTCTTTTTGCTTGATGTTTTTGTTGCTGTCTCCTTCAGAAGTATAACTAAAAGAGTTTGCTTACTTACTTTAGCTCCCAGATATTAGTAAGACCCTACAAATATTTTACTTTTTTTTCTCTCAACTTGCCTGATCAACATAGTATTTATCTCAAATTTTTAAAAGCAGACGTGGTTTTCGTTCAGGAAACTCATTGGTAAGTGGCTAACCAATACTGAAATCTTCCCATTATCCAGTGTACTATGCTTCCTCATTCTGTGAAAAAAAAGTAGAGGAGAGGCCATATTGATCAATAAAAAGGTATCATTTTATCTTATGCATCTTGAACAAGATGTAGAGTGGCGCTTCTTGATTATGATATGCAAGGTCAATAACCAAATTTTTTCAATGGTTAATATTTATGCTTAACTCCAATTTCCAAGGACAGTGCTCTGCTCATTCAAGCAGCTTAAAACAAGGTACCTTGGTGTTGGGAGGTACCTTGGTGTTGGTGTGGGATCCAGCTTTAGACAAATGCATGCCTCTTGTTAAAGTCCTAGATTCTTTTACCAGGACCTCAGCAGATAAATTTAGAGAGCTTATTTCTCAATTGAATCTATAAAATGTTTAGAAATCCTGCCATCCTAATGATAAGGACTATCCATATTTTTCTTTACCTCACCAATCCTACTTGAGGTTAGACTACTTTTTTTAGACTGAACCAGATTTTATCCAGTCCCTTATCAAAGCTATGGTTGAATATTTGATATAAACCCAGAAGGCCAGACATCCCATCAAGTGTGGTGGGCTGTCCCTAAAGCCTTCCTTATAGTGTTCTCTATAGACAGGGTAGCTAGACTGAAAATAGACAAGATAGGACCTCTGGGTCAGTTAGTCTCTGCACTCAGATATAAAGAAAAAAATAATAACTGTAACCCCGTTCTTACCCTGCCAGCTGACATCACTAGATGATATGGCCTAAGTAAAGAGAGGTAAACAATACAAATTAAAGAGGCAGCATTACAATTCAAAGAATTGATGTACTTCAAAAGTAATAAAACTGACGCACACAAAGCAAAAAATATTGAGGAACCATACAGTATATGTCCCTGCCAATATCAGTAGAGAATTTGCAACCTATTATGAGAAACTCTATGAAATAGCCAGTCATGAGAATATTGATGAGGTCTCTACCATAGATATCTCTTCATTTCTTCAGAAACTTCAGTTACCTAATCTGTCAGAAGCAGATAGAGACTCTCTGAAATAGGTTTCACTGGTGAGTAATAAATCCCCGAGCCCTGACAACTATACTGAGACATTCTATAGGAATCTGAGCCCTTTACTGCTTCCACTTATGCAGAAAATGTTCAATGAAATTAGGATGGAAGGCATATTTATTAATACATTCATGTAGGCTACTATGTTAGCTATCCCTAAACCAGGTAAAGATGCCACCCAATGTAGTAGCTACAGGCCTATCTCCCTGATTAATGTAAATGCTAAGTTCAAAAAGTATTCTAAAATAATGGCGAATAGGCTAGTCCATCTCTTCCCTGCTTTACTCGGGTAGGTCTCGTGCGCTTTACAGAGGACCAGACAACACAAGGTGTCTTTAAAATATATATTTTTTAAGACTAAATCAAGAGGTATTCCCATGGTGGCCCTGTCATTTGATGCTGAAAAGGCCTTTCACATGGTCAGATGGGACTATCTGTGAGAAGTTCTATGTATTTTTGGGATACCCTAGCCTTTTATTACAGCTATTCGTGCTTTATACTCTAACCCTCATGCTAGAGTTAAAGGGGTAGGTCTTTCCCACTGGAAATAAAAATAAAAACGGAAAAAGACAGGGCTGTCCCCTGTACCGGCTGATATTTGCTCTAATTATGGAGCCATTTGATCTAGCAGTTCACTCTATGCATGATATATAGGTAGTGCAAATCGGTGATCACATCGTAAAGATTGTGCTTTTCAGGGATGGCTTTACCCTGCTACTTTAAAGCCAAAATAGTCTATGGAATCTTTATTCTGCTTGATTGAATTTTTGGCAAATTGAGCTATTATAAAATTAATCTATAAAAAACAAAGGTGTGTACTATTAACACTCCTTCAGAGACATAATCTTCTTTGCATGGAACTTATAGCTTCTCCTGGTCAATGGACAATCTCAAACAGTTGGGAGTCTTACTCTGTGCAGACTTGGACCAAGAGTCTAATGTGCTAATGGATATTAATTCTCTTCTTGGGAAATGGGACTATAAGGAGATCTTGTGGTTGGGCAGAGTTGCTATGATAAAGATGTCAAACCTTCCCAAAATGTTATACTTAATTCGCTGTATTCCGTTTAATGTACCTAAAGTGGTTTTAAAATCATTTCACAGAATATTTTAAAATACATCTGGCAAGATAGGAAACCTAAAGTAGTGAATAAAATTCTACACCGGAGATATTCAAAATTAAGTATTACTTTCCCTAATATCTACTTATAGCACAATGCCACCAGGGTGGAGCCTGAAGGGTGAGAAACCAGGCTGGCAAAGATAGAGGAAAGCCTGAAGGGTGAGAAACCAGGCTGGCAAAGATAGAGGAAACTTCTCTACTGATTGGAATTACTTTAGAGTAAGTTGCATGGGCAGTGGATTATGGACCTCTAATTAGGAATATTAAAAATCAGAGCTGTTTCAATCTGTTGTTTCTTTTATTGCAGGTGAAGATTAGATAAAAAATGTAATATTCTCTAATCAGTTACTTTGTATGTTCTTCTTTCGATATTTATTTAGTTGTGCCTATTCATGACTGTTAAAAAACTCTCTTTAAAAAGGAATTGGCTTGTATGATATACTTTAAGGAGCTGCATCTCGAAACATTGTAACAAATACTTTATTTATTTAAATAAAGGGTTAACAAAATCAGATTATCTCACACAATATAATTTCTTAGAAAACAGTGGAATTTCACTCAAATATCTCTGCATCCATCCCTTATTCATAGTCTAAAAGGCCTCTTCTTTAATCTCACCAATATCCATATAGACACTTGGGGGTCGATTTATCAAGCTCCGTATGGAGCTTAATGCCCCTTGTTTCAGGCGAGCCTTCAGGCTTGCCAGAAACAGAAGTTATGAAGCAGTGGTCTAAAGACCACTGCTCCATAACTTGTCCGCTTGCTCTGAGGCCGCGGACAGAAATCAACCCAATCCTATATGATCGGGTTGATTGACACCCCCTGCTAGCGGTCACGAATCTGCATAGGTTGGCATTGCACTAGCGGACATGTCGATGTGCAGCGGACATGATACGCTACATTGTATCATGTCCGCTCGCACTATGAGAAATATACCCCTTGGTCTGACTAAGGAATAATACAATTAATGATTTGGGATCCTTGGCTTTGGTAGACACTATAACATACAGATGACAATATACTGGTTTGGTTCAGATTTGAATATATACTTTCCTGAGCTTTTGAAGATGTGGAAATTTCATAAACAACATCTCAGAATTCTTACTAATCCACTATGCTAACTGACTTTCTGACTACTTGAGAGGAGTCCCCTGGCAAAATAGAGTGTGGAGCAGAGGATTGGATAAAGAGATCTCTGATCAAGACTTAAATAAACAATCACACTTACTTAGAAAATGCTGCATTGTGTCACGGTTTTAGAAGTCTATATTATAATTATATTGAAATAGTACAGGACACCTACAAAGCTTGCAAATATTTTCCCAACGAGTTCTTCCCAATGTTGGAGTATGTGTGGACAGAGTGGTTCTGACCTCCACATTTGGAGCTAGTTCCCATATGGGATGAAATATCTTCATTGATAACTTCCCTGGGTTTCTTTATAGATCTTTCTCCAGCGTGTTCCCTTCTCCACATCATCGATGACAGGATGCCAAAAACATCTAAACACTTAATAATCTATATTGTAGCTGCTACAGGACTATGTATTGCTCGCGCTTGGAAAAAGCTGGATCCCCCACAAATTGCCAATGTACTAGCTATGATTAATTACTTTGCTTATATGTAATGTTATGTTTACAGAATGCAGGATAGACTGGGTCTATACTGGGACACATGGGATTGATGGATTCGTAGGCAAGATTAACTTGACTCATCTAGTGTAGGTCCCTATCCATTATTGGAAAAATCATTGAGTTGGACAATGCCCTAGGTCTAAGAGTATCCTCCCCTTCAATTTTAATTTCTCTCTGTCCCCTTCTTATCTTTACTTCAACCTCCACCTTTTTTGTGTGTAGCTGAAGCAAATTAGTTAGACATACCTTAGAGAATTTGAACATAAGGTCTATGTTATTTATAGTAACTCCTACCTCCAGTAATAAAATATGAACATTATACAGTATATTGATTGCTATGTCATTATCTGAGAAAATATCTGATATGCCTGAGAGATCACCGTTCTACTTTGGGAATCTTAGCAACGTGATTCATGGACAGTTTTTTCCATCTATATTCCTTTGACTTCTTTAATGTCTTACAAAGTGTGAATTGTAATGCTTTGGTTTTTCATTTTGATGACTGTGATTTTGTTACCTTGTTCCTCAATATAAAAAAAATAAATTAAAAAAAAATCATAATTTGAAGTTAAAGGTATTACAGAAAGTTTGTGATAAGCTCAGAGCTTATTTTAGATTTTTTTTTTACACAGTATAGCTTCAGGGACCAGTAAGGAGGCTGGAGCACCAATCACTGTAGTAACATTTATCAGAAGGTGACTTCAGATATAGTGCTCACAATAGGCCCAGGGATGTTCTAACCACTTTTCTGGTCATTAAAATAAGTGCAACCTTAGGCATTTGCATGCCACAGCTAACATTGCTTTTTTGGGTGTGCATGTCAAAATGATACACAATATTTGCAGAACACCTATGGACTTGGTCTTGGTGAAGCAGCTTCCTGTTAGGTAGCACTGATCATGCATGCCTTACAGACCTTGCATTCATTACATTCTAGATATTAATAAATAAATATTGGGACATCCTTAAGCTCCTGGATGAGATTAACTGATACTCTTATATTACACTTTCTTAAGTGATTTAAACCCTTGATTTGCCAGAAGTCCACAAGCAACACTGATGGACACAAGAATTTTTGGTTCAGAAACATTTTAAGCAGAGATTTAACCTCTTGATTGTCAAAATGCATATGCAGTAATAAGTTAACCTTTTGTTTCTGCATTCTGCATAGATCTGCAATTTATTGAATTCTATGTGGCACCCTGATTTAATTTTAGTATGCCCAGAACACTTCTGATATTAAAATTCAATGATCTACAATGACAAGTCTCTGAACGAAGCAATATACATGGGCAATGATACAAAAAGTGTCACTTTGTGTGACATCTGCAAGTGAGCTTTATGACATCCATTTCCATCACAATATCCTGGCTGAAAATCACTGTCTTGGCTGAAATGTAATCATTAGTTGATGTATTTTTGAAACATTTACTTTACTATCTTATTGTATACTTTTAAAATATCTATTGAAAGCAATACTTTAATTGAATCATTTAAAGAATGTAAACAAACATACAGAGAGGTTTTGTGAAAGTTATTTTGTTCATATTTGCATAGCAACTAATACTGAGCATAAATACCTAATTTCTTTCATGTAATTGGCAAGACTCCATGAGCTAGTGACGTATGGGATATACAAAGGGGCAAAGTTTCCCAAACCTCAAAATGCCTATAAATACACCCCTCACCACACCCACAATTAAGTTTTTACAAACT